>PVJL010003034.1:0-131542 GCA_004026885.1 Lyroderma lyra | reverse complement strand
GGCTTGCGGGGGGAGGGGGGCGCCCCGAGGGTGGGTAGGTGGGGGGAGCAGAGGTGGGGCTGGGGTGCCCCTCGGGCTCTCGATTGGGGGACGAAAGTTCTCTTGACTTTATTGCTCCTTTATTTTCTTTCGTGTGTGTGGGTCCATTTAGCACAGTCAGGGTGGGGAAGTGGTGGGTCGTCTGAGCCACCCGGCCCCTCTGGGACCCAGAGCGCGGCGTCCGCTACGCCAGCACGGGGGTGAGAACAAGGCACTAGGTCGGCCGGCCAGCGCGGGGGCGGGTGTATAAGGCAGTCGACGGGGCTGGTTTCGGGGTGGGGGGTGGGCCGTGTGCGGGGCCGTGTGCGTGCGTGCGTGCGGGCGCGGGCCTGGACGAATCGACCTGTCAGCTTAGCTGGTCCTGTCCTGGAGCGTCGAGCCTTTCCCGTGTTCCCCGGAGGGTGACGGGGGTGGGGATGGGGTGGGAGGAGTGATGTTGACTCGGGGGCACCGGGGAAGGTGGGGGAGGAAACTACCAACTTGCTGAGCGCGCTCCTGATAATGCTGGTGAGGGTCAAGTTGGCGTCTGGCTCAAAGAAGGGCGCTCGAGGTGGAGAGGGAGGGAGGGAGGGACTTTTGTTCGTTGGCATTGACCTCTGCGGGGGAGGGGCTGGGGAACCCCGCCGCGCCCCCGTGCCCGGAAGGGGATGGGGCGAGGAGCGGGGCGCCGGGCCCCGGGGAGAGGGCGCCCGAGGAGACCCGCGACCAGAGCAGCCCCGCCGCCGGGCGCACGCCGCTGTCCCGTTCCGTTAAACTCAACAAAGAAGGGATATGCGTGTTCCTAACAAGTGCAGGATATTTAATTGATTCATAAACTTATGTATAATAGTTTGTGGGTTTTTTAAAACGTACTTTATAATGTAAGAAGCACCAGGGTTTTTATGTTGAATTATCTTAAAAATAATTTTCTCTCGTCCTTTTCCTTTTTGATCTTGTGTTGATTTTTTTAAATGTTGAGGTGTTTTTTTTTTAACTCTAAAATGTGAACGTTTCCTTCAGCCCTCCCACCGAAACCGAGAACGAACGACGAAACAAATAAAAACCCCAGATCATCCTTGTCAACGCAGGAAAACGACTTAAAAAAAAACAAAACTGAAAACGAACAAAAAAAAAAAAGAAAAAAGAAAAAAAAAAACACTCAGCTTTCGTTATCCCCGCGAAGGGCGGGGCAGGCCCGGTTCTTTTAGCGTCCCCAGAGCCGCGAGGACATTACAACAAAAATAGAATTTTTTCTTAACAATCTCTTAACATACAAAGATAGGAAAACTCTCTGATGCATTGCACTTGGTTCAATGAAAAAAAAAAGTTCATTTCCCCCATATATATTTGTTTTTTCTTTTTTTCTCTCTTCTAACACGTCCCCACATTTCCTGTCGCCCTCGTAGCCTCTGGCCTGCTCCTCACGACATGTGGGAACGGAGCGGCCCCCACCCCTCTGCCCACCTGGGCAGCCCCGCCGGCGCGCTCCGTCCCGGCCCAGCTGGCCTGCAGCTTCCGACCTCGCCGGGGCGGGCGCCCCGCAGACCCCGGCTCCCGCGGGCCGGCATCGCCCGCGGCCCCGATTGTCTTCGAGGGAAGGGGCACGTGCGGCAGGGCAGGGGGTCCCTTCCGCTCCCCTCTCAGCTCTGACCCTGTTTAGCCAACCAAACTGAAAAATCATTGCACTTTGACCGCGCGTCATGCCCGGCCCACCCGGCCCCCCAACCCCCACCCTACTCCCCACATCCCCAGGCTCCCGCGGGATCCACAGTCCCCTGCTTCTCAGTCCCTGTCCTCCCCGAGGGCTGCAGGCGGATGGGAGAGGGCCTTCACTCAACTTCCAAAAGCCACCCTTGGGGCCAGCCACTTTGTGGCTTCCAGCTGGGGAGGAGGCGCCACCTGCTGGCCCCCTCTGCCCCAGGTGAGGACCCTCTTCCCCTTCCCAGGCAGCTTCCTCCCCTCTTTCCTTTCCAAGGCCTACTGGGCCCGCAGCCTCACACACTAGATTCACAATAAATAAAGCCCATAACCCACCCCTACGGTGCAATGTTGGGTTGATTGACTTTCGGAGGATCCTGACCTGTGCTTTGTGTTTTCATACAGTTAAGAAAGAGAGAAAGAGAGAGAGGCACAAGGACTTAGAAGGGGGCCAAGGAGGGGAGATGCAGGGAGGAAGGAGTAAGGCACAGAAAGACAAGCCAGAGGGGCTAAATCACACCCTGGAGCGGAGTTGGGTGTACTAGTGCTCCCTCCCTCCCAGGGGGGCTTCTGAAGTCCCTCTGGAGAGGCCCCAAGCCTTCCCTTGGGGGAGGTGGGGGCTGCAGTGGGGGGGTGGAGGGGAGGAGCTACTTCCTGTGGTGTGTTACCAAATTGTTCCCAAGTTGCTCAAATGGAGGACTTCCCAATTGCAACAGCAAAAGACCCGAACAATGAATGACCCACCCCGAAATAAAGAGTAAAGACATTACAGCTGAAATCCAGAGAGAAGTGGCCACGTGGGACAGTATGGTGGGAGAAGTGGTGGTGGGGGGTAGACAGAGAAAGCTCCAAAACACTTCTGAAAAAGGACAACACCCAACACCCTCCAAAGGAACTGAAAAGTGGGTGAGCAGGACGCCTACCTAGCGCAGGTGGCGGCTTAGCAGAGGGCAGCGGCGGCTGCCCGATCTCCTCGCTCGGATCCAGAGTCCCCTTTCTGCTCCACTCTCCGGCCCGGCCACAGCAGGGCTGTCTGCGTGAGGGGCAGGGGCAGAAACCAATGGGGTGGAGAGAGGGCACCTGCATGCGGGCTGGGGCGTGGGGGTGACCTGGGGCCCATCTCCCCTCACTTGGGCCATGGCAGGAGGGCGACCTTCCTCGCCTGCCAGCAGAGAGAGAAGAGGGGGCCTGTCCCAGGCTGGGACAGGACCTTCGAGAGCATTCTGACTTTTTTTCTATGGACTGTACAGAGGGGTCCGAGACCCTGGGAACTACCCCTGTGGCTCAGGGTGGGGTGGCAGAAAACCATTCTGGGAGCATGAAACTAGCTCCAGGGGATGCCCCCTGCCCACCCGGGGGCTTCTAGCCCAAGGGTGGGGCAGGGGAATGTGGAGGCCACCCTGCCACGCCTAGTCCAGAGCAGCTGGGGGAAGAAGCCAGAGGTGAAGGTGGTCTGGGAGGGCCAGGGTGGGGTGTGGAGGGGAGCACCCTCTGGATCTGCACCCCTCATCTTTATAAGCTGGTCCTCTGAGCTCCCTAGTGAAGCTCTGGCCCTAGTCGAGGGTGGGATTCCCCCTGGAAGTGTGAGGGTGGGGTACAGGCCCCTTTGGAACGGTGCTGGTTGCTTTGTTTGGGGAGTTCCTTCCTTCCCCAGAAGGCCGGGATGGGATGGGGGAAGAAGGCAGTTCTGCTGCATCCTTTCTTTCTGTCCTCTGCTTGGCAGAGTCCATTTTGCATGTTTCTTTCTGCTTGGCTGCTGGTGCACAGCTCCGTGGAGACCTCTTCCGAGGGCTCTCTGAGAACTGGGCTGCTTCAGGGGGCCTGCAGGGGTCCCTGGGCTGGAGGAGAGAAGGGCTGAGTGGCTGACGACGTCTAATTTTTGCTTTTCGGTGGGGCTGGGCTGGGCTGGGCTGGGCTGGGGGGGTTTTATCCATGTCTCAAAATTTCTTCTCCCCCCGTTTGAGGAACCTCTTCTTTTCATTTTGTCATTTCTTTTGCTGATCTTATCAGAGGAACCAGGACTGAAGTAGGACAAAAAAGAGGTGACATTGAGAACAGTAGGGTCAGGTCCCTCCTCACTCCCACCTGGCCCTTTGACTGTAGGTGGTGCCCGAGGTCCCTGGAGCCAGTGGTGTCCAGCGGAGCCAGGGACACCAACACCCGACGCAGAGATACATCCCCATTCTGTTGGCCCTTCCTATGGGAATCCTGCCCCCCTCAAGAGACCCTGCCCCCCAATCCCTGTTGCTAGAGTCCAGCTGGCCTTCCCTTGGGCACTGTGCCCAGCGGGTGGGACCCCCATGGCTGGCGCTGGCACAGGCACAGACCTGGGATCTGGCCATGTTTCCAATTGTTTAGGTTTTTGTGTGGGTCCTGGAGGATGGGGAGGATGCCAGGCTGGAGCTTTTGTCCCCAGCAGGGTTTTGGGAGTGGGGTGGGGGTGGACCAGCTTCTTGCTGGGTTTTCTTTCTGTCTCTTTGGATTAAAAGCAGAAATTCCCATCTGTACACCCCAGCCAAGGTCCCACAGGCTGAAAGGCTGGGGAGTGGGGAACACCACAAGGTTTCAGTCTCCAGCAGAGCTAGGCCTGTGGGAAGGGCTGGTAGACACCATCCCCCTTGATCCTCCACCCTCAGGACAACCCGGCTGGGGAAGGACTTGAAGCTTCCTAGGGCAGGTGTCACTTCCCTCAGTGTGCCAGCAGGGGGCGCTGCCTTCCCACAAACAGGCCTTGGTGATCACTCAGCACGGAAACACACCCAGGATGGACACCCCCACACTGGAATGCTTTACAATGTCCTCCACTAAAGGCTCTGGCCCCACCTTGTGGCCAAGGGGTGGGGGGCAGAGTGTGTGTGTCCTCTTCTATGGTCTATAGTGACTGGGTACATCTAGTGGTAGGTATTCTTGGGGCAAAATGAGGATCCCTGAAAATGCATCTCAGGGCCTCTCCTAGGCTCTTGGTCCCAGAATCGGATCTTCAGGGGCCAAGCACAGCTATCTACAGAGCACACACTGGGACCTGACTATTTCTACCCTCTCTCCAACCCTGCACAGAAGCATAGCTCATGGCTAAACTTTGTTGACTCAAATGCAGGAGGCAGTTCAGAGTAGATGCTCCTAAACTGCTGCATGTGGTGTGCTTACAGGGACGCGGGGTCTGTGGTGGTCAGAATGCCCTCACCCTGCATAAGGCCAAGGCTGCCATGTCACAGTGGGGGCCTGGGGTGGCTAACTCAGCCACCTTTTCAAAAGAAACCAAAGTCCAAACGGAATTTCATGTGAAAGTTTCTAATGTTGAAAACACTTGTTTTGGTCACACAAATTATGCCTGCAGGCTAGACGTGCCCCTCAGGCTCTGGTTTGGGACTGCAGGCTGGTGTCTACTGTGAGATGTACACATCGAGTTTTACAGTTAGGAAAGGCTACAGAGATCATCTAGAACTTTCTGCAACAATGGAAATATTCTCTATTTGTGCTGTCCAGTGCAGTAGCCACTAGCCATGTGTGGCTTCTAAGCACTTGAAATGTGGCTAGTATTACTGAGGGACTAAATTTTTCTCTAGTTAGTTATTTAATTTAAATTTAAACAGTCACACATGGCTAGTGGCTGGTGGCCATTGGATGGTGTAGCTGGAGGGAATTTGGAAATGTGGGTGTTTAGGGTCATCACAGTGACTGGGGTGCTATTGGTGCTTACTGGGTGGACAGAGAGAGTAAACTTCCCTGCCATGTGCTGAAAAACATGCACAGAAGGAACCTGCCCAGAGTCAGACCCCGTCAACCGAAGACCAAAAGGAGGCTCATGGGAGCCTGGTAAGGTGTGGGGGGAACCCAGGCCTGAGGCATCCCCAGTGTGGAGGGGGAGGGTCAGCAGCCAACTCCTGAGCTTCCAATCCTGGACAGCTGAGGTGGGAAGCTGGCTGGGTGAGCATCCCCTCCCCAGTCTTGGTGTTCTCTGGGACCTCCTTCCCAAGTTGGGGGCTACACTGGAACCTTATACTACCACCCTGGCTATGAGCCTGCCCCTCCCCCTCCCTGTGAGGGAAAAGGCGGCTTGGGGACAACCAGGACAGGGAGCGACTGCTTGGCCCCTCTGCCCTTGGCCAACCAAACCAAGGCTCTAGGCTGGACCCTCTGGGGTCTTCTAAGCTGGCAGGCGGACAACAACCAATGCTCCCTCAAAGGAGGAAAACTTTAGTTCCAGTCCTGGAGTTAGGGACAAAGGCGGCTCCAATGGGGTCCCCAGCACCTCCCCATCAGTCTCAGGAATGGGGATCTGCTGCCAAGCTCCAAGTGGCTTTTCTGCTCACCCCTCCCTGCTTCCTGAGCCAGGTCCAAAATTGATTAAAACTAAGTAAAAAGCTCTGCCCAGGGAATGACAAAATTGCTAAAATTTTCTTTTCTTCCCTCATTCTATTGTTCTCTCTCCATCTGGTGCTCCAGAGATCAGCTAAAGTCACTGGTTACTGTGGAAACCACCCCCCACCCCCCGCACTGTACCTCTGGCGCCCGCCCGCTGCAGCCGCCTGCCTGCCCGCCCCCAGGCCTAAGGGCTCCCAGCTAGGCTTGTCCAGCTCTGGTCCCCCACCACTCCTGGACACACCTGCCTGCTCTGGGACTGGGGCCCAGGTCCCTTGTGGGAACAAGGGGGAGAAAAACTCTTTCCCAAACTTGCTTCAAACTCTTAACTTGGCCTCACCATCCAAGCCAAATGAGCAGAAAAAGTACAGAAGGAAAAGCATATGAAGGCAGAAATGGGGTGAGTAGGGAAGGTTCGTGGCCCTGGTCCCTGAGAGCCAGTGCAAGCAGGGGAACATAGAACTACAGGCAGCCGGCCCGGCAGCAGGAGGGAGAGAGGGAGGGCAGGAGTGATTGAGCCCTGCTGCCTGGTGCCAGCCCAGAGCTGGGAGGGGAGGCCCGCCCGAGGTCCCTTCCTCTGGCACCCCCTCCCGCCCTCTGCCAGCAGGGCTCTCTCGGGCTCCCTGGCACAGAGCAGAGGGGGCTGGCTCCAGCCCCTGCTCAGAGCCATTGTTTTTCTTCTCAACACCCCCAAGTTCAAGTTCATCTGGGTGTTACATCATGTCTGGTTGCTCCTGGAAACCAGACGGGTCAGACGTGACTCTGGGGAAAGGGGGTGGGAAGCTGGAGGGGGCTGAAGTTCTCCTCCCCTCCCCTCTTTGCCACTAGGGAGCTCTGAAGTTTGAAGTTTGACAAAGTTTTTGGCTTTTTTTTTTTTTTTTTGAGGGAGGGAAAGGAAAAGGGGATAAAAACAAAACCTCAAACCACACATACAAAACTTCCATCCACTAACTTTCTCTGGACTCGCCTCAGAGCAGAGAGGGAATGGGAGCTGAAAGTGGTGGCCTGGGGCTCTGGGCCCAGGCGGATTTCCTGGGATGGAGGAAGCCTCCAAGGCCCTGGGCTCACAGGGTGGTGTTTTCATAAAATGTGCAAAAAGAAGCCCCACACTATAATAGCTGCTTCTACCTGCTCCTGAGGAGAGTCTCCCTGTGCTCCAAGGGCTCTGGGTTCTGCAGGCTATTCCTAGCCTCTTGGGGACAGGCACCAGAAGCAGGGGAATGTGTGTGTGTGTGTGTGTGTGTGTGTGTGTGTGTGTACAGATGCCTGTGCAATGAGGGGTCTTAGGGGCATCCAGCAGGAGGGCTGGAGGTAGTTGGGTATTTCACTGTGAGAACTGGGGGCAGATGGGAGCAGGATGCGGGCTCCAGCAGCTTGGTTGCCCTTCTATCTAACAGGATTCATGGGGACTTGGGGGTGGTGCCTCCAGGGCAGCAATGGGCCTTGCTCTGCCCTTGGTTCCAGAGTCTCCAGGCATGTAGCCCACCAAGCTGGGTCTGTTCCTCTCCACCCCTACCCCCAGCCTACCCAAAGCCAGGAAAGAGGAAAGGGCTGGGGGCCAGGGGTTCCAGTGGAGGAGAGCAAGGGGGCAGATGCTGTCCTCCTACTGTGAGGATGCTGGCTTCCATCTTTGCTTCCACCAGGCCTGGCCCAGATCACCTCTAGCCTTGGGTCCTTGGCAGCCTTCTCCAGGGCAGGGGTTGTCTGAACTAATTAACCAATTAGCTGATTAACTGGGGGTGGTGGTGGTAGGGTAGTCGTGGTGCCTGGGAGCTGCCTGGGAAGCAGGCTCAGCTGGCTTTGCAAAAGCCTGGGTCCTCTAGCCCTGCCCCAGCCCCTTCTCCTGGATTGGCGCTAAAGACCCTGGCCTCTTCCCTGGTACCAAGATACCCCCACTGCTGCCTGCTCCCCCGTGCCCACCTCCACACTCCTACCTGAGACTGCTGTGGGATGTTCAGAAAGTTGCCGTCCCGGGGTCCGATGCTGACAAACCGGTTGGCAGAGGAGGCGCCTGTCGTTGCGAATGCTGTGGGAGCAGGGGAGAGAGGAAAAGACCCTGTGAGGCCTTGGGGCCCACCTGGGCACTGCCCTTCGGGGCTGCTGAGAGAGGGAGAGACTGGATTAGACCATGCTGCCCAGGCTTAGACTGGCAGTGGGAAGGACAGGCCGGAGGGGCCCCCTCCTCTGCTCACTGACCTGGAGCACACACTGTCCCCCACCCCCAGCACTCTGCCTCAGTCAGGTGTCTTCTTTCCTGCCCAGGGGTGAGGGAGGGGCCCTGAAGGCTTCAGCTGAGGTCCCATGGACCCAGTGCTGTTCCCTAAGCGGGCACTGGGAAGGGCCAAGGATAGCCCTCCTCCTGAAGCACCTAAAGCGGGTGCCCTTGCTTTCCCACTCGCCCTCTCAGATCTGGACAGGAGGGAGCTTGGGAAGGTGGGAGCTCTGGCAGACTGGCCTCATCCTGCTTGGGGAAGGCTGTCTCGGCGAAGCCATCTCTCCAACAGGAGCAATCAGTTGGGTATTATAGCACTTACCACCCTGGCCAGTACAAAGGACTGCGCCAGTGGCTTAGGAAACTTGAGGGCTAGGCTGGGTGGGATGGGGTCAGAGAAGGGCCTAGGCGCTGGCTGCTGGTTCGGGCCCAGGGGTGGCAAAGCTCAGGCCCTCTGATGCATGAGCCAGGTCCTATGGTCCTGTGGTCTCCAGGGCCCAAGATGGGCCAAGAGGAGGAAGAGGCTGGAGGGCCTGGCAGAGCCCCAGGGCTTAGGTGCCCAGGGGAGCTGTTCTGGGGCCTGAGGGGGCAAATGGGCCAAAGACCTCTAAGCTCTTCTCGGGAACAGCCCAGGAAGCTCCTATGGGAGGGAATGGATCCTACACCCCAGAGGAGACAAGGAGGATCATAGGCTGCCTGGGAGCCCCCCACCCCCATCCCCCACCCTGAACCAGACACACCCCAGGGACCCCATGCTCATCAGATTATGTCCTGAAGTGCCTCTCAGACACCCTGTAGCCTATTCCCCCTCTCCCACCCTGCCCACCTCCAATGACCATGACCGTGACTTGATGTCTTATGGCAGATGCAGATGGGAATGGCATGAAGAGGATGAAGAGGGAAAAAGAACTCAAACCATGAGAGAGAAGGCGAGACAGAGAGTGAGAGACGGAGAAAGTGGTAAGATGGGCCACTCCTCCCGCCGTTGCCCCTGAAGTCCTGGCCTGTGGCCTGCCAACCCCCAGAGTGCCCGAAGTGCTGCCCACGCCCTGCCCACAGACGGCACACCACCCACCCTCCGCCTCTCCTGTCCCTCACGTCGGGTCTACCTCAGGCCTCCCAACTCAGATTTTTCTCTTCCCTTGGATAAAAGTTGTCATTGGTTTAAAAAAAAAAAAAAAAAAAAGAAAAGAAAAGAAAGAGAGAGAAAGAGATGAAGTAAGCCAAGGCCCAGAGCCCTCCCTTGTCCTCGGCACAGCCAACCTGGGGAAGGAACTGAGGGAGGGAAGAGGAATGGGAGGAGGAAAAAAAAAAGAGGAACGAGAAACCGAATGGGAGACTGAGGGGAGGGGCAGGGGCTGGCCTGCGGTACTTAGAGGCCTGAGGGCCCTAAATGGAAGGGAGGGGGCACGGCAAAAAGGGGATGGTGGTGGCGGCGCCTTGTGGTCACATTTAATTTTCTCAGTGTGGGGGGCACAACAAAACAACAACAACAAAAAAATCAAAAAACAAAAAAACAAAAAAAAAAACGAAAAAAAGAAAAAAACAAAACAGCAATCAGGCATGAAGATGGCATGGCTGCGCCTCCCTGTCCCCTCCCACCCCAGCCAGCACCCCAGCCGGTGTCCCACTGTGCTCCCCCTCCCGCCCCCCCAGGGTCCTGGGCCAGGGGCCCAGGCTGGGAGCAGCGGGCGGGCAGGGGGCCTCCTGGGGTGCTGGCTGGTGCGACTGAGGCCTGTGCGGCCGTGGTTGGGGGTTTCAGCTCTGCTCTCATCCAGGTGGGAGGCTCCGTGGCGCTCTGGGTTGGGGGGGATTTGGTGGTGGGCAGGGGTGGGCTTTTCTTTTTTCAGTGAAGACTTTGGATGGGCCGGGGAAGCTGGGCGTTGTGGTTTCGGTTTCATCGTCCACTTACAAGGTGATGGAGGAGTCAAGGCGGCGCCGTCTGGGGCAGTGCTGGTGGATTTGGAATCAGGCATAGGAAGGGGCACAGGTCTGGCCACTGGAGGCGGCGGCGGTAGCAAAAATGACCCCGGGACTTTGCCCTGGCCGCTACCGTTGGGCTGCGAACAACATAAATAGAGTGACGCATGAAGGCACATCACACACAGACACACGCTCCCCTGCGCGGCCACGCCAGCTCGCTCCTGAGAGCCGGCGCTCCCGGCGGAAGGTGCAGGGCAGGGTCCTCTCCTCCAGGACATGGGGAGGGGAGGGGAGGGTGGGAGGCCTCGATTTGGTCTCTCAGGTGTTTCTCTCTCTTTTTTTTTTTTTTTTTTTTTTTTTTTTTTTTTTTTTTTTTTTTTTTTTTTTGTGGTCCTCTTTTGAAGTTGCGGGAGTAGGAAAGCAGGTATCCGACGGGTGGTTTATTTCTTAGGGAATGTGTTTTAGGTATCAAAACACGCCACCTAACCACATAGCAGCTGTACCTAGAACTCTCACGCCCCAGGTGACCTCTTCTATGGCCAGAAAGATTTGCAAGCTTGCCTTCTCCCTTGTGTCCCCTGAAAACACACATGTGCCCCTTTCTGTGAGCCCCTGGGGTTGAGCTGCTGACCCAACTGAAAACTGCAGGCCTGCCATCATCTGTCCCACATCATGGCCTGGGGGGGATGCTGGGCACTGGGGGACTCGCCCTCAGCTCCCACAGCCTGAGGGTGGTGAGGTGCTGACCTATTTGCTACAGAAGAGCCCGAGAGGACAATCTATTGCTGTTACTCCAGTTCCCATGAGTTTCTTCAAGCAGACTTCCTTGTACAACTCTCAGAAGCCTAGGATGCCTGGTCATTAGATCCACTCCTTGTCCTTTATTTCCTCTTGTGCCTCAAACTCCAGTTTCCTCCTCCAGGCCCCCGTGTGTGGGCTTGTGTGTGTCAGCCTTTGGGCTTCTAGTGACGTAGGTGCCACAGGGGGTACAATGGTCCCCAGCCTCTTATAGGCACAGCTTCCCTGGAGAGACATCCCTGGGGTTCTGGGCATGTACCCACCCGCCTGGCTCTGGGCAGTGTCCCCAGGGACCACCTATAGCCCAAGGTCTTCATCCCAAACTGGCTCCTATCCCATGGGGCAAAGTTCTGCCCTTCCAGCCAGCCAGGTGTGAGACCTTAGGAGGCTCCTGTGCTCCTCCTCCTGATGGTGGGCAACCTCTGTGGAGCCTACCCCATTCATGTGTCTACCAGCCCACCTTTCTGTCATCACTGGTTTTGTATGGGCTATACCAATGAGAATCACAAGGGGTCTCCCCTATTCCAACAGTGTGCTCATCAGCTCAGTGCCCTTGGCGCACAGCTCTGTACCAGGCGCTTTACTTAGTTCTCATGTGGGGGCAAGTCTGCTCCCAAGGGGGCAATGGCCATGTCTACAGGCATTTTGAGTAGCACAATGTGAGGGGTGCTACTAGCATTTAATGGGAGGAGGCAGGGGATAATGTTCAACATCCTAAAACACCCAGGCCAAAGGCTCATCATCCAAATGTTATCAGTGCTGTGGCTGGAAACCCTGCTCCAAGGGAAGCTCTATTCTCCCCCTTTCGCAACCAGGAAAACTGAGGCTCTGAGCAGCAAGTGGTTTATCCAAAGCCACCAGGCTGTAACTGGCCAAGCTTGAAGTTCATAGCCATGTCTGTCTGACTGGCCAGGTTCTATGCATTCTCTCCAGCAAGTTCATCAACCCTCTTCCCCAAATCCAAAGGCACTCAGACTTCACCCATCCTCTGAAACCTTCCACAGCTCTGACTGCATCTGATGTAAAATATGATCTTCCCAGTTAGGCATTCAAGGCTCCTATGGTGGAGACTGATGGGGTCTCCCAGCACTCACGCCCCTATACTCCTTCCTCCCATGTACTTCCCATTGCAAACCTACTGGGGCTTCCAAGCAGACTAATTGGGCTGCTCACTTGCTCACTGCATAACCCTCTGTCTAGAATGCCCTTTCCCACACCCTTCAAGGTCTGCTCGAGAACACTGTCCTCAATGTGGGGACCAGCCAGAGTCCCTGAGCCACCACCCATCTCTCTCTCTCCTATTCTTCTAGGATGCTCTTGACCTCCACTGGAGCCTTTAAAACAAACTGCCACCCAGGCTTCCCAGCAAGCCACAGAATGTCACCTCTGTGTGACCCAGGCATGTAGCACTCAAGTCCCACTGACTGAGTTGAATCGATTAGTCCATCCTGCTGCACTTTAAAACCATAGAGCTCCAAGCTGACCCATTCAGGCCATGCCCTTCTGAACTCTGGCCATTCCACCCACCATCCTTTACCTCTAATGACCAGCACAGGTCTGTTATTGTTCCTTCAAATGGTTCCCTTGACTTGACTTTTCCTGCCCACTCAGAGGCCCCTGATAAAAGCAAGCAGTTGCTGCCGGTCCCTGTCTGTGTCCTGGGCTGGTGACTAGAGACCCTTTGTGCCAAGTATCATTTCAGAAACAGACCATTCATTCCCAGGCACAGGCCAGAGGGGTTTCCAGCTCTGCAGGGGCGATGCTGATATGTGAGCAGCAACTGCCTCCCGGCCTTTCCACAGCCTCTCTGCTTCCTACAGCATTCTTCGGGCAGGAAGCCCCACAGATCATAGCCTCACTCCTCCTCTCTAGGCCATCATGAGCCTGGGCCCCAGGGGAGGGGGCTGGGCCATGGGGGCTTGCCAGGCAGCCTCTGCTCCCACAGTGCGGCCTCTGCCTCCTTCTAGTCCCCAGAGCCCGTCTCTGCCCAGGAGGAACTAAATCGCTAATCCCACCCGATAAAGCTAATCCCAGCCCGATATGGCAGGACACTGAACCTGCTAGTTTACAACATTTGGTTTCTAGAAGCAACTTCCAACCAGTCTGGGATGTTTAGCTGTGGTGGGGGTACAAGTTGAGGTTTTTAAAATGTCAAGGTCTTGTGACTCTGTAGCACCTTTTTAAAACTTCACGAGTTAAGAGCTAGGAGGCCCCTAGAGGCTGGAGGGCTCCTCACTTTCATCTGACAGACGAAGAGGAAGGCCAAGCGGTTCCAGCGCTGGTGCTGGAGGTTGAGCTGGAACCAGGCCTCCTGTTTCCCAGAGCTGCGCTCTCCCACGGGGCCCTGTGACTTCTCCATTGCACTCTCTTGGCGGTCTCTTCTCTCTGCCAGAAATACAGCTAACCAGGCATCCTCTTTCTGCCCTTTGCATCTCCTCTGAGTGGTGTCTCCACTTGGCCATGACCTTTACTGATGCGGTTCTTGTGAATCAGGGCCTTATGCTGGGGTCCAAGGACAAGCCATAGGAGCCCCTGGGAACCCTTCTGCAAATCATCTGTAAAATGTTTGTATGTATATTATTTTTCTGCAAAGATGATCCGTAACTTCAAATTCTCATGGAAGTTAGGAATTTATTCCTGTAGGATCCAGATCAGTGGCTCTCAAAGTGGGTCCCCTGACCAAAACTTGGGAACTTGGGGAGAAATGTAGCTTCTCAACCCCACCCCAGACCTACTGAATCAGAATCAGGTGAGGTCCAACCACCTGTGTGTTTCGTGAGGCTTTCAGGTGGCTCTCATGCATGCTAAGACTGAGAACTACTGCTCCGGAAGCAGCCACGGAGCAAGTACAGGCTGCTATTACTGACCACCCCCTGCTGCCAGGTCAGCAGCAGGGTCAGGCCTCTGACTCTCCTCCTCCTCCTCCTCAGCATGGTGCCATTCATGCCTCCTCTCAGAAGCTGGGCCCCTTGGAGTGGGCTCACTGCAGACACCCCATCCTCTCTTGGGTGCAAGAGGCCTCAAGAGGAAACCCAGAGAGGCTAGCTTCCCTTCAACCAGGATGGCTGTTTGTCCCTCTGTCTGCAGCGCTTTGTCCATGGTCTACTCAGAGCAAGCACTGGCCATGAGAAGAGAATGTTTTAGGCCAAGTGAGATCCTAATTTTGAACAGTTGAGTCAAGAGAGAGACTCAGGACCCAGCAGCCCTCAGGATCCCCAGGGGAGTGATTGGTTCTCTGGGCTAAACTGGCCCCCAAAGTTGGTCTCATTGATTCCAAACCCCAGCTGCCTCTGTAGCTGAGAAGGCAGGCAAGGCAGGGTTCCTGGCCTCTCTGATCCGTACTCCAGACGGCAGGCCCCTTGGGGGCTGGGACGTGGGCTGGCAGTTCCTGTATACACTGCTGGTATCTCTGGAGGAAGTGCAGTAGTCATTGGGGGTCACATCCACTTTTCCCTGAATGCCCATAAAAGTGAACAGAGCTTGTCCAGAGAGGTAGGCAAGGCTCTGAGTGTGCTAAGGAGCTGAAGAGCCAGCAAGAGAAAGCTTCACAGGGCAAAGGGGCAAAGGAGCCAGAAAGCAGAAGGAGGGAGAGCAGGAGGGAGGGAAGAGGGAATGAGGAGACCACCCCCCAAATAACACACCAGCACTTAGCAAACTCCCACCCTGCATGGGGTATCCGGAGCCAGCACCGCTCTCCCTGGGCGTCCTCTGGTGCAGGCTTCTGACTGGCTTCCTCCATCACGGACTTCTGAACTACCCGCTCAACTAACCTCTCACAGGAAGCCCACCTCCAGGTTGGACCAGCTCGGGGAGAGGAGTGGGCCTTCTCATAATGCTATGTTACTGAAGCTGCATGCTGCTGGGACTCTAGAACCTTCCCAGAGATCTAGAGACTACCATGTCCCAACCCAGAGTAGACTCCCAGGGAGTAAGTGAGGACCACTGCCCCACACTGCAGGGTTGCCTCTGTCCTACCACTATCTGGGATAATTCCTTTGCTGAGAGGCCCCACATTTTTGCTCTTCAGTGACTAGGCCCTACGGGTCGTTGACACAGAAGAGCAGTGGCCCCCCAAATTCCCACCCCCACAGAGCACCATAGGAAGCCAGTCTCTCCCAGGCTGAGGAGCAGGGCTTCACTCCAGAACCATAAATGACCTGGGAACTCCTTGTTGAGACTCCTACCAACAGAAATCTCTATGACAGCCTCTGTGGACTGGGGCCTCTCACTCCAGGGTGATGATGACCCCAGGGCATGATGAAGTCTGGAGACATCCTTAGTCATCATGACTGGGGAGAGGACAGTGCCACTGACTTCCAGTGGGTGGGGTCAGGGATGCTGCTGAGCACCCCCCGGTGACCAGGACAGCCCCACACCACAGAGGGTGAACAGCCCCAACTGTCAAGTGCTGAAGTTGGGAAACCGTGGTTTAGAATAGGGGTGTCCAACCCTTTGGCTTCCCTGGGCCACAATGGAAGAAGAATTGTCTTGGGCCACACATAAAATACACTAATGATAGCTGATGAGGTCACAAAAAAATCTCACAATGTTTTAAGAATTTGTGTTGGGCCGCATTCAGAGATGCCCTGGGCCGCAGGTTGGACATGCCTGGTCTAGAACTTACCAAAACCCTTGTAGCCTTAAAGTTTAAGAAGGGTGTTAAGAGGTCGGGGACCTGGCCTAGGTTGGGCAGCTCACAGGTGCACTCCTGCTGGCAGAACAGAGACCATGGCGGGGGCAAGGAGCCCAAGCAAGGTGGGCCCAGCTGCTGCCCCTACTTCTCTGGATTGTGATGGAGAGACCCCAGCACGATACACAGACCCCTACCACAGACCAGAAGACTAAGGTGTCCGCACTACTGGCTCTCTGCTGCTCCAGCCCCAGGTGGGCTCCCAGCTCTCAGGCTCTCTCTCTGTGACCCTGACACAGACAGACAGACGCAGAGATGAGCTGTGGCAGGGCTCCTGGGCCTCTGGACTCACCTGTCCGGTGGCCTGGCCCGAGCCATCTGAGCACACGAACTGCACAAACTCCTTCAGCGAGTCCTGCCCATGGTGGTGGTGGTAGCGGATGGTCGGGTGCGTGAAGTACGGACTCGATTGCTGGATGATGGATGTGGAGGGGAAGTGCAGCGCCGAGGCTGTGGCCCGAGGGCTCCCTGCATGCCCGTGGGCAGAAGGAAAAGGGCATCAGGGGACAGAAGATTAGGGGAGCTGCTGGTCAGGGCACTGAGGATCCAGAGGAGAACGGAGAATGGGCAGGAGCAGGGCCGGGACCAGGGCGAGGAGAGTGAGGCTCTGGCCTGGGGCGCAAAAGTTGAGACAGTGCCAAAACACCCCAGTAATCAAGGTAAATCACGTTTTAATGCAATATTTAAAAAAATCAAATTGGCAAACTAGGGCCTGCACGCCAGCTGCTTGTCTTCATAAACAAAGTTTGATTGGAACCAGGGCCGGGGTTCAGGGGAGGCAATTGAGGCAGGGTCATGCAAGTGCAGGGGTAGCCCCGTCTTTTGTTTAAAATGTTGATATTTGCTCATGGTCTGTTTTCGCAATAGTTTTAATTTTTAAAATACTGCATTAAAACATTATTTATCTTTTTATCCCCCTGATTCCCAGTTTAGCACTCAGTCTTTAACATTATTTATCTTGACGACTGAGATTTTTGGGTACCCCCTGACGTTTTGTGTTAAGGTGAGGACCTCATTTGCCTCACCTTGGTCCAGGGCTTGAGTGAGAGCCTGGATGAGGGAGGAGAGGAGGCAAAGGCATACACCACCTCACACCTGTGCGGGACAGGCCCCCGCAATGCACACACCCGTCCCCTGCATGTGAATAGGTATGTACCTGGCCACTGCTGCCAGGCCACATTCCTGTGTTTTCAGCCCTACCACACTCGCACATGCATCCTCGCACACACGTCCTAGCATACACAATCCCACCCCGGCGCTGGCCCCAGCTTTTCCCCGGCCAGTCCTCCCTCTCCCGTCTGTTTCCAATCAGCTCGCTCTTGCTCTCGGTTTCATTAGGGGGCTGAGGAAACTTGGCTTCTCTCTGGAGTTCATAAAAGCTGAGTGGAGCTGGGCCTGCTGCCTCCCGCAGCCCAGGGCCTGGGCTCCCTGCCCCCACCTTGAGGCCACCACGCCCTGCCCGAACGCAGGCTGCCTCTGGGCTCCCAGCCAGGAGGCCCAGAGGAGGAAGCCGGGAGGGTAAACCTTGCTATTCTCCGTGTCCTCTAGAAGGGCCCAAGAGACAGCGGGTGGACACAGGGCAGTGTCCAGAGAAAGTTCAGGCTTCTTTCTGCCAGATCGGTGCTAAGGCCAGGAAGAAGCAAGGGAGGGAGTGGCAAGGCTGAGGACTCAGCTCCCACAACTGATTCCTGCCTGATTTCATCCTCAGGAACACCAAGGTGTTCTTCCCACTAACCAACTCTGGGGGAGGCTCTGTTCACAGCCCAGGTCCCACCAGTGATCCTGTTGGCCTCGCCCTTCACTTCCGGAAAAGGGCAGGGTCCCAAGAAGGAAACCTAGGCTCATGTGAGGGATCCTGTCAATCTGCGCCCCACATCAACCTGGGCTGGTCCTGGGAAACCAGACCCTGGGCTTGCCCAGGAGCTGGGAGAGAAGAGCTGAACAGAGGACAGAGGAAGAGCCTGGGCTTCCCATCCACAGGTGGCAGGAGAGGAGAGGAGACCTGGGCAGGCCTAAGGCCTCTGCAGCCTGAAGGCAAGTGGGAGGAGGCCTCGAGACAGGCCTGTGCTGCACACAGCACCCATGTGTACACACATCCACACACACTCATAAGTACACACCCACATGACACATGCACAAATGCAGCTGCGCGCACGCACGCACACGTGCACGCACATGGAGAGAGAGAAGCAAAGGGGAGGGGACTTGGGGACCAAATGAAGAGACCCAGGGGCCAGCTGGTTCTCCAGTCAGTGCTGCTGTGGAAGGAGGGCCCGTTCTCTTGCCCACCCACTGCCGGACCACAGCCCCCTCAGAGAGTTTGGGGATGTCATCTGAGGGTACCCTGGCCCCTTCACCTGGCCAGCTGCCCCTCGTGCTCTGCCACCTCCCCCATGGTCTCCTTCTGGGCCCCCATTTCTCACCTGGTCTGACTCCAGCAAGCACAGGCAGCGGGTGGTGAGTGAAAGCCATGCGCGGGGAGCTGCCCTGAGAGGAGAGGGCACTGCAGAAGTCCAGCTTTCCTGACTTCTTTAGAGAAGCCGGGCCTGGGGGGAGGAATCAGCAACACAGGGCAGGTTTAGCTGGGCCAGGGCGGGAGCAGGGGAAGGTGGGAAGCCAGCAGCTCATTCCTTCTCTCCTCCGCCCCCTCCCGGCTGCCCCTTCCCCCACCGTGCTCCTTCCTGCCTCCTTTGCCCCATCCGACTGTTTTTCAGGCCCAGTGTGCAGACCAGCCTGCTGTGGCTACTTCTGACAGAGGAAAATGAGACTGTTGGGTGCACTGTGCAGAGGGTAAGCGGGTGTGTGTGTGTGTGTCCATCTTGTCCCCTGATAAGCAGGTTAACAAGCTGAGGGGGCACAGATGAAAGGGGGCTGGGAAGGGCACTGGGGGCAGAGTCCAATAGCAAAGGACTCCCTCCACCAGGGGACGCAGAGGCGGGGTCGTTTCAAAGCTTTGTTTTGCTCCTGGTGCCAGAGATAGGGTGGCATTCAGCAGGAGACAGGCACAGAGAACACTCCTAGGAGTTTGATGCTGCCAACCAAGGTCATCTCTGTGGCCAGTGGGCACCACGTCCAAATGATGCAATGACAAAGCAGTACCCTGGGGCCAGGTCCTCCAGGGGAGCTTGTCTCCTATCTGGGCTGACCCTCGAGGCTGTGCCCTGGCTGGGAGGGGTAAAGTGGAATTGGGGCACATCTCCAGAGCTGCCATCTTTGAGGCACAAATCAAGTCAGTTTGGATGGGGGGCTGCAGAACAAAGAAATAAAAACCATCTTAACCGCAGAGAGAAGGGGAGAATGAATTCCCAGCCACCAGAAGAGGTGTTATCTGGCGGCAGCTGTGTGCCACCTGATAGCTGGCATGGTGGGGGGGGGGTAGCACCCCCACCAGCTGTGCACAGCTGTTCCTGCTGCCGCACAGTGCCTCTCCAGCTGTTCCCGGTCCTGCAGCTGGGCTGCTTAATCGGCGATTTGTCTCAGCACAGGGAAACAACATGAGAAGGGGATAAGGAGAAAAAGAAGGGAAAGCAAGAAAGCCATGGTGCTGCAGGAGGATTTGGGGGGCCGTGCATGGCAGGACTGCTGGAAGGAGTCTACAGCAGACAGCCAAGAAAGGATAGTGCAGGAGCGTGGAGGGGAGGGCTCCTTGGGAACCAGGTCTGGGCAGAGGGGTCTGGGTGCTGCCAGCTTTGGTGGATGCACCCTCAAGGCACATGAAGCCTTGCAGAAGCAGTCACTTAACTGAGGCCCAGGCTGGGGCATCTTCAGGGCCTTTTCAGCCTTTTCTCTTTGTGCCTCTCAAGGAAGCATATGGGCTGTGCTGGCCCAGGTCCCCTCCTATCACCAGGAGATCCTAGGAGGGGCACCCAAAGTCATGTGGAGCAATGTCCCACAGAGGCAAACCTCAGTGGTGGTGGTCTAGAGCCTGTTCCCTCAGCCCAAGGCCTGGAAGTGAGCCTTCTCCCCTCCTCCTAGGAGCTGAGAGCAGAAGCTGAGTCTGTGTCTGGGGCAGCAAGAAAGCAAGAGTGTCTCCCCGCCTTTCCGCCTTGCTTCTCCCCCAGCCCAGCCTCTGCCCATCCACTTGGCCCTTCCCAACAGGGGCACATCTGGAAAACACCAGGCAAAGCACCATTGGGTCAGAACCTTGTCTTCCTGCATTGGAGATCAAAGCCTCTATCCCCAGGCTTGAGCAGAACAGAGGTGCCCTGTGCACATCCCACACACTCAGAGCAGAACTCCTCAGCCCCAGTCACCCAGACCTCAAGGACACACACAGGTTGCACCACCAATGTGTCAGGCAGACGTATCCTGCAGCCAGCCTCCTCAGACACACCTGCATGCACACAGACGCACGTGCGTGCATAAACACACACACGCACATGTGCATGCGCACATCTCCTTCTATTCCACCTGGGCTCTCCAGGTCTGGCCACACCTTCTATCAAGACTGGAAGTGACAGTGGGTAGGTTCACCAAGAAGGGGGTAGTTAATGGGGGTTGGGAGGATGAAAGAAAATTCTGCTCAGTCTTTATCAGACTCTACTCCTTCCTGTGAAGCTAGGACCATTAGACCAGCAGTTTTGAGCTTGGTCAGCTTGGGGAGATTCTGTCCCCCACCTTACCGGGGGACATGCAGCAATGTCTGGAGACATTTTTGGAGGTCACACCTGTGAGGGGGCTGCTACTTGCATCTAGTGGGTGGAGCCCAGGAATGCTGCTGCTCAGCCCCGGCACCAAATGTTAGCAGTGTTCAGTTTGAGAAACTGCTTTAAACCACGAAGACTATAGGACTGGGGCCACTTCTCTAGAGAAATATCAAGAGAATGAAACCTAGAAGGTTCTGAGGAAGAGGCCACAGCCCCCACCCACCACTTCCTCCCACCGTGTGGGCTCTGCTGCCCCTCAGTGACAGCCCAGCTGCTCGCTTCTGTTCCTTCCATCAGCCTCGATCTCCTGCTGGAAGATCAGGAGACGTGAAGCTGGGTGGTGCCACTGACAGTCGGGGAACCAGTGGGAGAAGTGCCAGGTAAACAGGGGGAAGAAGAGGCTCTGGGTTGCCCTTGCTTTGGGTCAGGTTCCGTGGTGCCCATACCTGCATCCACATCATTGGGCCACCCGCTGGACTGGCTGCTGCCAGCTGCTGGGGAGCGGCCTGTCCCAGGATAGAAGACATCGTCGACAGGGCTCTCCATCTCACTGTCATCAATGGACTTGGGGCGCTTGGTGGTGCTGGGAAAGGAGGAGAGGGATCAGGTGGGCCAGGGGTGGGCCAAGGTACTAGTACTCAGGCCCAGGAAGCCTGCACTGATGGCCCTCGGTGTTGGGAGCAGATGCCTACTATTGACAGCAGTACTTCTGGGCACTCCGTGCGTGCCACCCCAACTCCTGCCCGAGAGTCCCTTTGGCCCAGCCCGCCCATTCCTCCTCCTACTCAGGCCCCTTCTCAGTCTGTGATACCATCATCCACTGAGCTGCCCAAGTCAGAGAAGTGGGCAAAATCCTCACTGCTTTCTTGGCCCCCGCTTCTACCTCCTATCAGCCCTCAGGGCCAGGCCGAGGCTACTGAGGCACTCATCAGGGACAAAAACGCCAGGGGATGCCACAAAACTCTGTCACCAAGTTAATATTTTATATTAAATATGAAAATATAACATTTTAATACAATATTTAAGTCAAAATGAGCACCAAAAACCTCACAATAAACCAAAACTTCCAAGTTTTTAAAAATAGGGGCAGGATCCCACCCTGCTCTTCATGACTGGCTGTGACCAGTGGCTGCTGTGTCCACCCCCAAACATCTCTCAACTACACCCTTCCCTCTCGTGCCACTTCTCCACCTCCAGGACTCAGGCCCTCCCCCATTGCAGCCTAGCCAAGAGCCTCTCCACGCACGCGGCTGCGGGAGGTGCTTTCTGGAACGCACTTTCCCTGCATCTCTTGCTTAAAACCCGTCAGTGGGTTTGAAGTCTAACGGTCTCTCTCTGGCCTCCAGAGCTCTCCGTGGGATGGTGCTGCCTGCCCGTCCAGCCTCGGCTGGGACAGAGGGCACTCTGTACCTTTACCAGCCCCCTGTATGTCTGGGCTCAAATGTCACACCCCAAGAGAGAGACCTAGAATCCCCACTGGGAGTGCCTTCCACGCAGAGCCGTGCCATGTTTAGGTTTGTGCCCAGGACAGCACAAAGCAGGAGGTTCAGGGGGTGACGAATACCATGGGCACTGGCTCAAGGGGTGACATTTTGAAGCACCCAGGGAACTGTGGAACAGCTGTCCACAACACTGAAGATGGCCTGGGGGGTGGGGGGAAGGCTGGACTCACCTGGTGGAAGGAGGGGTGGTGATGGACCGCCGCCCCAGGGTCACCTGGTTTATGTTGTAGTAGCTGGGACTCTCCAGGTCCGCCAGCGAGAAGTTGGGCCCTGATGCTGTTGCAACAGGAGCTGGGAAGAAGAGAGAGGGTGATGAGTTTGGAAGTGCCCGAGGCCCAAAGGGGCCTGTTTTGTTGCCGTGAGCAGCTACCCAGAAGCTCCAGGGCAAGTATACTGTGAAGTCTGCTGAGGAAACCTTCTCTGGCTGAGGGCCACTGAAGAAGAGCCCTTAGTTGTGATTATTTTTTCTCCAAAGTGATTAGAGATGGGGCTCTCTGGATGCCTCTACTGCACCCAGCCTGGTGCAATGAGGCAGACAGTGTTCCAGGAAACCCTGTCTGCTCCCTCCCCCAGACAGACTCTATCCATGGGGGGCTACCTCCTCACCCCCACTGCTGCTTAGTCCTGACCTGGAAGGAAGGATGCACTTACTCTGTGATACTCTGACCAGCTCTGTCACATTCCAGACCCCGGAAGTCACAAAACAGTCCTGGAAACTTAAGTGCCCTGCGGAGGGAAAAGAGCAAGTGAGTGGTGCTGAGGCCAGGAGGGGCTGCCTACCTGTTTCCCCAAAGCTCTCCCCACCTCCCCACTTGCTCCCACCCAAACCCTGAGTCTTAGCCCCAGGCTGGCCCTCAGGGGTCCTCAGGTCTACAGGGAAGAAGGGGTGTGCTCCAGGTGAACCTCCTCCCTTCCAGCTGGCAGTTCAGTTGAGGGACAGCTGAGGGACAGCTGAGTAAAGGGGAAGAACCTGGGAAAGACAGACCAGCCAGGGTGTGGGAGGACAGAGGAGGGTGTGGGGGGCAGGGCAGGTAGGGGGTTGTGGGCCACAGGGCAGGTGGGCCAGGGATACTGACCGTTGGGCAGTGGTTTGATGTCCGCATCTCCTTGCTGGTTTGAACTATCTGATTGTCCGGATTCTGTAAGAGACAGAAAGGGGGAATGCGTCAAGACCAAAGAGCCCCACAAATAGCTACCTCTCCAGCCCTGTAAGCACCTTTATCTTCCCTCTCGTAACAGCCCAGGGAGACCTGTGAGACCAGACGAGGAGAAAGGAACTACTCTACCATGGCATGGCATCTGGGCACTGTAGGGTATCTGGCAGCATCCCTGGCCTCCACCCACTAGATGCCAGTAGCACCCCAGTGGTGACAACCAAAACTCTCCAGACACCACCTACTATGCCCTGGGGGCAAAGTCACCCAAGGGTGAGCAGGATAGCATGGGCAGAGTCGGGGCAAGGCGGGCACCCAGGAGAGAAGCCAATGACCATATCTGGTCAGCTGGGATGGACGCAAGGTCCCCCATCCTCTACCCAGCTCAAGCGCCCAGAGAAGCAACCCCTTCCCTCCTTTGCTTCATTAATTAGAGTCATTCCTGTCTGTTTCCACCACCCCCACCTCACCTTTATGCTTGTAGGCAGTGCCTGGCAACACGGAGGGGGGAGGTCTGCCTTGCCGTCGTCGCCCGCTCTGTGCCAGCCTGTCTGGGCTGTCTCATGCCCCAGTGCCACAGCTGCTCAGAGGGAGCCCCGAGACAAGGGCCCATTGTGCGGTGGGAGCTCACAGAGGGCTGGGGGCAGGGTGGAGTGTGTGTGTGAATATTTTGCTGAGCTTGGGAAAGCCCCCTGCCCCCGCCCCCCAGGTCCTCAAAGCTTTGTGTGCCAGGGGCACAACGGGGACCTCCAGAATGCCTGCCTGGGCATGACAGCTGGAGAGAGGGTGGTAGAGGGGGGCCAGGGCAGGTTGTGGGGCAGGAGGAAGGCAGGCACTTGGTAAAGAATCAGCTGCTCACAGGGGGACAACACAGGGGTGGCACTGGGAAACTGGGCACTGGCGTTGGCCAGGGCTTTGCCCGACTCTTTGGAGTGATCCTGCCTCCTGGGCCTCACTCACCACCCTGTCGACAGGCTGCTGGCTAGGAGTCCGCCCCCCACCAGCCTCACAGCTGAGCTGCTCACACTGGGGAGTGACCAGCAAGGAGATTCTAACTGGTAACATGGGCCCCCCCGGGGCTGGGGGACAGAACAGAAGCCTTCTCAGAGCAAAGGCCCCACTATGGCTCAGGTCAGCTCCTGGCCACCTGCCTCAGTGTGGCCAGTGGGAAAAGACAGGCTGCCCCAAGTACGGTTTCAAGCCCATTTCCCCCATCCTTTACCTAGTTTGAATTCTTTATGCCAAAAATTAATAATAAATTTTGTCACGAGTCAAGCAAACGGAGGTTTAAAATCGGGGCCCCTCGCCCCCTCCGGTTTTGAGGTGCACCCTTCTGCACTGCCCCTTGCAATCACCCCTGTGGTGTTGGGAGATGGCTAACCCCACTTCTTTGCTAGTGGCACTCCCTGCTCGGAGAGAACCCACAGGACCTCCTCCTAAGTTCTGGGGAAGGCAGCCTCTCTGCATGGCATCTTGTGTGTCGTGAATTTTCTGCCACTCTCTCACCTCGACTCATTCCTGGCTTTCTAAGTCTGATTCAAGCCCCAGCCAGGCCAGGAGGGAGCAGGTGAGGGTACAAAGCAGCCGGCGGCCCACCCTAGGGCCTCCCTGGACCCGGGCCCAGAGCAGCTACCTCTCAGGGCCTCCCTTTCCCCAGTTCCTAACTCAGAAGGATAGAGGCCCAGGACAAGCTTGTGGAAGCCCGCAAGGGGCACATGCTCCAGCCTCTGCTGCTCGGAAGTCCCTGCTACCGATCCCACCAGTGCAGAAACCCACTCAGTCCCCATAGAGCCCTCCAGGCCTGAGTCAGTAAAATGTGGGAGGCAGAGGAGGCCCTGAAGGCCACCCCATGGGAGTGGTTCTGGCCCTTTGCAAATAGCCAGGTGGAGACAGAAAGCCTTGCGCAGGCGCACACCCAGCACAGGGACAGAAAGACGAGCGAGAACCCGACAAAGAGATGGAGGTGGGCCAGGGACTGAGGCAGAGACAAATGGGGCTCCAGGAGAGCGCGACAGACAGGAAATCCTCCTAAACCAGGACACTGCCCCAAACGTTATTGCTGTTATTACTATTAGCTCCATGTAGAGAAGCAAGAGGAGCAAAGATCGGCGCGGGTGAGGCGGCTGCCACGCGCCTCTGGGCGCCGCTCCGGGCGCTGCTGGCAGCCATTTTAGCCCTTGGCAGCCATCTTACGGCTGGCGGCCCGAGCCGCCGGCCCCACAATGCCACCACTGCCGGCCCGGCGTGCTCAGCTCAGCTCCAGGACAAAAGGCAGCGGCACAGGAGCCAGCCCTGCGGCCTGGGCAGCTGCGGCCAGTGTCCCACCATGCTCCTTAAGCCGCACTGGCGCAGAGCGGAAGGGACAGGGAGGGCTGAGCCCAGGCGCCGGGGAACACCATGCCTCACTCAAAGGCGGGTGACGCCCCCACGGGCTGTCCCCAGGCCCAGGGGCTCCACTAGTGCATCACGAGTGGACCCCTACCCCCATAGGACAGTACGGGATGTTGAGGGCAGGCCTGTGTCCACCGGGTCACAATGGGACAGCGCCTTGGACAGGCAGGGGAGGGGGACTGGCAGGAGCCCAGCCCGGGGCTGCAGGCCCCAGGCAGGCCGCTGGGCCTACTGCACAGGCTCCGCGAGGACAAGGGAAGCCCTTGCCACCCAGCACCGGGGCCAGCCAGGCCAGCTTTCTTACAGGAGAGGCTCTGGAGGGCCATGCCCTGAGGTCAGGGCCTGCTCTGGACAGTCCCGGAAGCACACAAACACCCCAGGACCTTGACTCCCTTCCCTGTCTGGGCTCCCTGGGGGAAGGGCTAACCCCGGGCCTCGGGACAGACAGGAGGAACGCCCCAGGCCCGTCTCATGGCTGCTCAGCTTTTATCTGACAGAATGGGGCTTATCAGAACCACCAGCTGAACAAACACACAAATCCACGGTTAGCGAGAGAAAACCCTCTGCCTGAACTCTTTATCTCCTGTTCACAGGCCCCACGCACTGCCCCCTGCCAACAGCACAGGAGGAGACCTGACTGCGGGGGGTGGGGGCTCTACTCTCTGCTGCTGCCCTTCTCCCCTCGCCCCTGACCCAGCACAGGGTGGCTCTCCCCTGGCAGTCCCTGCCAGGCAGGCGTGCATGAGTGAGCTTCTGCCACACAGGAGCCCCCTCCTCCAGTGTCTGCTTTCTCACTGGGGACAATAGGCCAGCTGGTGGCCTTCGGGCCAGTGGAGGGGCAGAGATGGTGTTGGCTGGCACAAGGCAGGCAGGTGCCCGGCTCCATCTTTTATCCTCCCACCCGCTCCACATCCCCGAGGCTGTCGCTCTGATTCCCAAGCCTTCCGGGGCCAAGTCCCCTGGCAGCCTTTCCAGCCTTGGCCTTCTCTCTGGTCTCGTCACCCTAAGCACACACCCCAGTTCAGGGCCACCCTGACTGAGACCAACACATAAACCCAGGCCTCCCCTCACTCCCCCCACCCCGACCCCCCGCCTGCACCTCTCTTCAGAGACTACCACTGCCTTCACTTCCTAGAGAGAATGGAGATGGGACAGAGGGGCTGGGGCACTGCTACCTCTCCTCAGTCCTGAGACAACATTTTCCTCCATCCTGTGTCCTGCATTAAGGACCAGAGAGCGCCTTTTGTGCTCTAAGCTTTCCCGCAGTGCCCATCCTATGAAGCCTCCTTCGAACTGAGTCTAGCCACAGTGTCTGATGATGGATGCCCGGGCAGGCAGGCAGCAGGGCCCCTGCCCCTGGGCCAGGTTGGGGATGGAGAGAATTTTGGAACCCACAGATCATTCTGGATGCTGCCAGGGGGTCAGGCTAGCTCGTGACACACGTGCGAACATGCTCTGCTGACTGTCCTCCACAAGTCTACCTCTCAGGACCTGGGCTACTAATGTGATCCATACTTCCAAGGCAGAGGCCACAGCTGCCAGCAGTGCCTGGGGACTCTGGCCACCAAGGAGGCTTTCAGAAGGGAGGACTGTGCAGGAGCAGTTGACGCATCTGGACTGTCTCAGCATGGACTCGAGTGGACTCTGTAGAGCAAGGCTGTGAAATGGGATTCGGCTCCTGCGTCTGGGGCTGTTCCCATTCACCTGCACACATGTCATTAGTCACCCTCTGTGTTGATGGCTTGTGGACTGGAGGACAGATGCAGCACCTAGACCTGGGTGAGGCACAGCTGACGGCTGGCAGTGTGGATCGCTCTCCTCCTCCGTCCCTCCAATTCCCCTGCAACAGCCACAAAGCCCCCCTCAACTGTCTTTCTTCCCCCCCCCCCGCCGCCATCAGCTCTACCTTCTCAGTCCTTGAAGTCCCCTCACTTGCTTCCTTCAGCTCTTAGCCTTGCCTTATGGACTCTGCACCCCTCTCTCCATCCTTCTCTGTCTCTGGCCCCCTGTCCGCTCCTGCCTGTTTGCATGTGCGTGTGCATGTGCACACGTGTGTGTTTCCAAAAGGGCTCTGCCTCTCCATCCAAGCTCTGGAGTTCTCCAGCCGCCACGAGGAGCCCAGGGCTGCACATGCACCCCGACTGACAGCACGTTTTTTATATATATTTGTTCCAGTCACAGGCGGGGAGATATTTATGGCTTCAGCGAGGTGAGGGAGGAATTCCTGCTCGCTGCAGCAAATGCTCTGCTTCGGCTCCCACCCGAGACAAACTCTCTCTGAGAAAAGGCCACATATAACTCGCCAGCCAGCCGCCCCCACACACATCACTGATGGAACAAGTTCTTCAGGGCTGAGAGGTGCACACAGACCCGGCTCAACTCCACCCACACACACATGCGTACCCGAGCACATGTGGACACCCGGGTGAGCATTACTTGGAGATGCCACCAGCCATTTCCTGCTGTCCTGCAGGGGTGGAGTGAGTGGTATGCTCAGAGCTGTGGTCCCACTGTGTGTAGCATGCTCAGCGCTAGGCAATGGGCCAGAGAGGAACGCTCTCTGCTGGCCTTCAAGGGCTGGAGAGGACAGCCCTCAGGGTGCGCCTGTCCTTCCCCAGGCTCTCCCCAGGGCTGAGGTTCAGGAAGCAGGCAGGGTATGCTCTGTCCCGGGGGTGCCATCCTCTGAAGGGCCGATGCAGTTCAGGAGTCAATCTTGGCCCTCCCCGGCGTGGCACACCCCTCCCCCACTCCTGTGCGAGGAGCGTCCAGGGCACGGGAAACCCAATCTCAAGGGGAACCAGAGGCCCGGCCTGCAGCAATCAGAGCTGGAGAATGTAACTATTGTGCCTCCTGAAACCTAAGTCCGAGAATCTGAGACACCCTGAGGAGGGGAGCGGGATGGATGGGGGGCTAGGGGACAGGTCACAGAGGGGTTTGCCCCATCTCACCAAACAAGAGACTGGGGACCAGGATGTCCTTGAGAACACAGGGCAGCTAGAGGGCAGAGGGGGTGGGGCTTACCCTGGGCCAGACCCAGGGGGCTTGTAGGATCTTCCCCTCTTTCCTGCCACTCCTCATTCCACCCTACAGGTCAGCTTGCATTGGCACAGGCCCTGGGGCCATCTTAAGGTTTCTCCCTCCTCTGTCATCCCTAGACCCCCACATGGTTGGAGACAGAAGCCTGACCTGGAATCGCAGCCCTGAAGCTGTGGGGGAGGGTGTAGGTAGGGCAGGAAAACACGTCATCCCCCCATATCACTCTCATCTCCCTTTCTCATTCCCCCTCCACTCATGGATCCAAAGGGGGTTGATGAAGCCTTGGACCTGAGTCACCTGTGCAGAGCGAGAAGGGGTGAGTGACAGGGAAGAAGAGGCCCAGTTACACCCGAAGCACACAGGTATTCTGCATCTGTTCTGGCTGCCCCTGGGTCCTGGGCTCAAGCAAGGCCATCAAGGGGGCAGGGAAAAGCAGATCAGGCCACAGGTACCCAGCAGCAGGGCCAGCATCTGGATGGGATCCTTTACTCCCAATTCCGGACCCCGACAGCACGGCTTTCTCTACCTCAACCCAGCCCACCTCCATGGGTGCTGTGTAGGAGTCCCCCAGGATCGACAGCTATTGCAGAGCTCACCGCCCAGCAGAGAAGCTATGGGAAGGAAGGAGAAGGCAAGTTCGTGGGCTCTTCTGGTGCCCAGGAGACCAGCAGAGTGGGCTCTGATAGCTGGGCTCTGATGGCTGGGCTCAGGCAAGCAGCCCTGGGGCCCCAGGGTGCTCCTGTGATGTGAGCTATTCAGCGTTCTCTGCCCTGCACCTGCCAAGAGAGCCTTCCTTAGCACTACCCCCAGCCCAGGGAGAACTAGAGATGGGGCCTGGGCACTGAGGCCTGGGGAAACTGGGTGCTCAGTTGCTCATCCCCATGGGATGAGACAGTGGCCAGGCAAAGGAGAGAGCACCCAGCAGGTGAATAGAGAAAAAGAGCCCAGTCTCATCAGCCTCTTGGTTGCCACTCCAAGCCCAGCCCAGCATTAACAAATGGGACCCCCCACTCACAGCAGCACTGGGAGACAAGGATGGGCCGAGAGGGGACCAAGTGCTGACCAGCACCTCAGAGATCAGGGCTCCATGGCCGTGTGTGGAGTGAAAGTGGAGGGCCTGGCAGTAACACCATCCCCTGTGTTCTAGAGGTGCCCAGGAAGTCCGTCCCCCCCCCCCCGCCCCCGCCACCGAGTGGGACTGAAGGTGAAGCAGTTGCTACAGCCACTGCTAAAGAATGCAAAGGGAGGGACCTATGGAGAGATGGAGGGAGGCAGGGGGCCCCAGTCCCAGGTCATCCCCTCCTCTGCCCTGAGCTTACTTACCCTTGGCCTACCCCGGGAGGTGTCCTTGGTCTGGACCCCATGGCTGCGCAAGGTGGGGTACAATGATGCTCTATCAGTGAGGATACCCCAGCACGGAGGAGCAAAGGGGTCACCCCAATAGCAGGACAAGGGAAGGTGAAGGTAGTAGCCAGTAAGAGTGGTAAGAGGCTCCCCCTGAGTTCACACCATGCTCCAGAACCTACCAGCTCAGTGACATTGGCCAAGTTCTGAACTGTTTCCTCATCTGTGAAATGGAGATACCACCCATCCCCTAGGGCTCCTGGGCGGGGAATAAATGAGAAAACAGTATAAGGTGCTTAGCCTAGGGCCTGGCTCATAGTAGGGGCTCCATGAACGCCAGCTGTTCTTCGGCCTGGATCACCATTTCCCCTCACCTCCATTGGCTGAAACTCTATTCCTCCTTCTGGGCTCAGCTCAAATGCCGCCTCGGTGGGGTGGCCGTGCCTAACCCTTGGCTCCTGTCCCAAGGGAGCTCACACTCTTTATGGCACATTAAGTTGGCCCTAGATTATAGTTTTTGGTGTCTTTCCCCAGAGGCCACAGTCAGTGAACCGAGGGGCTCCCTCTGGGCCTGTCCCATCACATCTGCAAAGAGGGGCGAGATGTTTCCTTATAGATGAAAGGCAGAGATGGACACCTTCTACAGGTACATACTCCACATTGTCAGCAGCTGCAGTAAATGGTCTCAGGATGGTCACCACATTGGAAATGGGGGACAGGCAGGGGAAGGCAAGGCCAGGACATAGGCAAGGCCAACAGGGAAGGGTAGAAAACGTTTGTGTCCCTGGATTCTGAGGATGTTGGGCCCAAGGCCCTGCCCATCCTAACCCAGCCCTGGGGATAGAGAAGCTAAGGACACCATAAGCATAGGCACTGGCCCACCAATGGTTGGGCACTTCTCTTGGCAGCACCTGTTGGTGCCACAACTCAGCTGCAGCTGGGGCTGGCATTTGCAGGAGGGCCTGGAGCCAGTAGTCATGTGACAACAGGGTCCAGAGAAGCGGCCCCCAGCCCTGAAACTTCTGTCCCCTCCCTGGTGGATAGAAACTGACAGTAGAGAATGCCCCCTATACTCTGTATGCCAAAGAAAACATGGGGCCCTCTGGAGTAGGTACCCGCATCCAGGCTAGAAGCCTGCAGAGCTGCTCCCACTACTCCCACCCATTCTATTTCTGGCACTGCCCTTGCTGGCCCTTTGAGCTCCCAGGCCAGGCCAGGCCAGACAACAGCCCCCACCCCCAGCTGCTCTTAGAACTATTAATAGTGTCCCCACCTCCCAGGGCCAGGCATCACCCTCCTTCAACCCCCAAATACACTTGCCCTTGGTCTAATTATTCATAAAGGGAAAGAGTCTTCTAGACGCTAATGTCAACCCGGAATGAGAAGGAGGAGGCAGAGAGTCTGGAGGCCACTTAAGGGACGAGCAGGAGTTTGGGGAAAGAAGAGAAGAAGGCATTAAACCTCTGAGCAAGAGAACGACGTAAAGACAAAATTAAAACTACGAGAGAGGGAGGGGCCAAGGTGGAAAATCAGGGCCAAAGCAAAGCAGTTCAAAGAGAAAAGGCTGAAACAAGAAGAATCAGAGAAGTAGAAGGTTCCAAGAGAGGCAGGGAAAGGGGGAGAAAGCAGAGAGGGAAAGAGAAAGCAAAGGAGGAAATGACTCCTTAGAAAAAAAAAAACAAAAGGGGCAAACTTTTGTAAAATGACTTAGGAGTAGCTTCGTGAGCACAACTGCTGGGGCTGCATCCAGTTGCCAGCATCTGTCCGGAGGGTGCTCAGCAATGGGAGACCCTCACAATGCTCTGGGGGAGAGAGGGGAGAAAGAGGACAAAGACAGGGTACAGAGAAGAGACAGCGAACCAGGAAAAGAAGGTGGGAGAAGCAAGTCCCCACAGAGAGGAAACTCACTCTCAGCCCTGTGCAGGGGAGGACCCTATACTCAGCACTCCCTCACCTATGGAATGGGGGCCAGCTGGGCCAGGGGATGGCAGGGATGAGAAAGGGAAACCTATCTACCTCCATTCACTCTGTGGGACAGCAGGAACAGAGCAAGGCCACCTGCCTCCCATCCTCAGGTGCTCCAACTTCCTCAGCCCCCTAAGGGACAACACCTGATTTCCAGCCCAGTGACCCCTAAAGGAGCCTCCTCTACTGGGGACTTGCTTTGTGTGTGTGTGCGCGTGTGTGTGTGTGTGTGTGTGTGTGTGTGTGGTGGGGAGAGCAACAAACACGAAAGCATGCCTTAATCAAAGGTCGGAGTGGAACCCTTCTGCTCGGAGGCTGGAAGCCCAGCAGCTCTTCCTTCAAATGCCCCCCAACACTGAGAGCCTCTGGACATCACAAGAGCCCCAAGGCCCTGGCCACCAGGCCTCTAAGGCTGGGGGTTCCTAGCTACCAGGCTATGAGCTCTTAGGGGTCAAGGTCTGTCCATGTTGTTCACTACTATATCCCCACAACACAGAGCACAGTTGGAGTGGATAGAAAGACTCTGAAGAGGCACTTCTAGATCCTTCTTCCAACTGTGAGTACACTGACCATCCAGGAGATAAAAGAGCCAGTTAGTTGGTACCTTCCTGAGAAGAGAACATCTTTCCTGCAGCCCCGACTCTGACACTCTAACCCAAGGAAGTGATGTGGAAACTCAGTACTGTTAATCCTCTTACAAAACCCAAGGGGGCCTGGGCACAGGATAGGACACATTGGCCCCCATGCCTCAGGGCTGGACTGACCAAAGGAAGGAACCAGAAACTCCCTGTGAAGGATAGAGCAGGGCAGCACTCTCGTAGGCCTGCTCCTCTCCACATCTTGGAGGCTTAAGGCAGCCACTGTCCAGAGCTGTCCAGATGAGACACGGGGAATTTGGGTCTTTGATTTCAAATTTCCAACAAAGAGCCTTGAGAGCCCAGGGTGGGTCAAATGGGTGGTTGGGCAGGTGTCCTCCCAAGGAGCTTAACACCTCTAAGTGCTGGAAGGAGCCCTGAACCTGGAATTAGGAGCCTGGGGTCTGAATCCGACACCTGCTGCTAGTGAGCACTCAGCATGTCTCCAGGCCTCCTCTCCCTCCCTGTGCCACGTAAGCCAGGCTTGCCTAAGACAGCAGGATGAGATGATGAGATGTGAGCAGAGAGTTTTTACCCAGAATGAGAAGTGATGGTTTTATACACTGTAAAGGACCAAGCATTACCTAAAGAAGGTACGATGAGGCAAGGGGGAAGTTTGCGGGACTCAAACTTCAGCGTTGCTGTGATCCTGAGCAGCAGCCAAGGGGCATCTTCCGGAAGCCCGGACCCACAGAGCACGGAGCCTGGCACTTAGTAGAGGGCAGCTCAGGGCTGGGACAGCTCAGGCTGCTGAAAGGACCAAAAGGCATCCTCTAGGCTGGCAGGTGCCAAATTCCCCACTCCCAACGCCCCGAGGGACCAGAAGGAACTTCCCGGGGCAGCGGGACTCAGGCGCTGCACTCCCGTACGCCGTAGCTAGGTGGCGCAGCGAGTTAACACTAGCTGCCCTCAGCCAGCCGAGGCGTGGCGCGGGGTGGGGGCGGCGAACCTGCGCTCCGCCCGCCCAGGTCTCCAGGGGACCGCGTTCCCTCTGCTCACCCGTGGGGCAGGAAGGAGCAGGCCCAGGCCAGGCTCAGGCCACTCGGACCCCGGGTTGCGTTGCCCAAGGCAGCGGCTGTCGTTGCTGCGGCTGCCAAGCACATCCCGTGATGTTATGTGAGGGCCGCGCTTCCCGTTCTCATTGATTAGGAACAGCTTGCGGTGCGGGGGCCGAATGGAAGGGGTACGGGGAATGGCGAGCGAGGAGAAGCGGGAGGTGAGGGGCTGCCAGGTGCAAAGCTGGGGCTGCGGCGGGGTAATCCAGTGAGCCCGGGCCCGCCCTGCGCGGCCGCCGCTGCGGCTCTGGGTCCCCTGCCTGCCTCCCCCAGAGCGGGGCTGCCCTGCATGTGGGCGAGTCTGCGGCCGCGTGACCCCAGGAGTGTTCCCAACACGCCCACGACGTCCCCACCTTTTGGCAGCACAGACCTGCCTCTGCGCTTGAGAAATGCTTGAAGAGGGAAGATTTCCTTCCCCCCACCCCACCTCTAGAAAAGTGAAAAATGGATACTAAAAGTAAGATCAGGAACCAAAGAGAGAGAGAGAAATGGAGAAAAGTCAGGAAGAAGAAAAAACACACACACACACACCAGCGCTCTCTGCAGTGGCGGCAGCAGTTGGGCAGGCACACCCTCCCGGGCAGGCGTGGAGAAAGGCCCCTTTGTTCAGCGGGGAGGTTAGCTGAGGTGAGGCCGCCCCCCCACAACCCCCCCATCCTGGCCAGTGCAGATTGCTTCTCAGGGCTCCCGACTGGGCCTGGCTGCTTCCCCGGCCCCTCAATCCTTCTCCCAGTCCTGCCAGCCGGTGGAGCTGCCTAGAGAGAACTGCTCCCTACCCACTGCCTTGCCCAAGCATCAAGAGTCGCACGTGTGGGTCTGGGTTGGGCTCCTCCAATGGGGCCCCGGGACTCTCGCGCTGCGGGCCCGTTAGCAGCTTGCCCAGGCTGCTCTTAGGCAGTGCGGCTTGGGGAGCAGATTCTGCACTCAAAGGCATGGCCTGAGAAGGTGAGTGCTAGGAAGTGGCGCCCCAGGAGGCACAGGCTAGCTGACCATGCCCCTCTTGCCCACAGTGAGGTCCTGGGGGCTTCTCCTATAGCTGTTCCAGAAGCCACCCTTTCCAATACCCTCAGGCTCTGGGCTAAGGGTGGCTCTGTGGGCTTCCTCAAAGCGAGGTCTGGGCCAAGGGTGGCTCTGTGCGGCTTCCTCAAAGCGAGGACTGGGATCCAGTGCAGAGGTCACCCTCTGATGAGAGGCAGGACCTGAGCTCACTCCTTGGCTCCCTGAGGAGGTGCCAGAGTGGGGTCATAAAGGGGGACTGAGAACAGGCCCACTCCCAGAGCCTGCCAAAGCAGAGGCCGCAGAGGGGGTGCATAGGGGTGGGAAGGGGAGAGATAGTGAAAAGCACCCTTCACTCTGCAGCACACCCTGCCACCATCACACCAGCTCAGGTGAGGGAGATTTGAGGGATGACAGTCCCCCAAGCACCGAACGCTCTCCATTGGTGCCCCCACACCATACATTAGGGTTTCTGGCTATTCTTGCGGGGATGCAGCCTCCCCAGAGACCTCATACTTTTCAGGTAGAGTTTGGTGGCTTTACACTTGGCCAAGAAGTGCATTCTGTTTCCACCTCCCTCCAGCTCCTACCCTAAGCATGGGCAGCAGAAAACCTGGAATGGGGGATTGACCTGGATGGTTCTGCTCCAGACATTCCCCTGGCCTCATGCTGGGGGTGGGGTGGGGTACCTGATCCTCAGGAGGCTGCAGCCTCCAACCAGCAGTAATGGAGAGCAAGGCGGAGAAGGAAGGGAAGAGGAGTGGGGTATCTCCGACCTTGCCATCCCTTGGCCTCTAGCCTGGGAAGTGGGGGAAGGAGAGAGAAGAGAGGAGCAGCAGCAGCTGGAATCGCAAGGAGCCTGAACCCTCCAGTCCGGTGGCACTGAAACGGCTGCAAGAAGCTGCAGCTCAGATACACAATGTCCTGCCAAATCCCAGGCCTTTAATTCAATTATTCGCGGGACAGACTTCCCAGATTTTTCTGTGTGTGAGTGCATGTGAAAACCTTGATGTGTGTGAATCCCGGGAGCTGTGAGCATGCACCCATGTGGATGTGTAATTCCTGATGGTGGAGGCAGAAAGAATCAGAGAGAGTGGGTATCTAGATATTCTAGGAGGGCCAGACTCCAGACCAAGGGTTCTCAACACCCACCCCATGGACCATTCTTGGTGGTGAGGCCATCCTGTGCATGGGTAGGATTTGAGCATCTCTGGCCTCCACCCACTAGATGCCAGTAGCATCACGCCCCCTCAGTCGTGACAATTGCAAATGTCTCTGCCATTGCCAACCTCCCCTGGGGTGGGGTGCAGAATCAGTTCTGGTGGGACCCGCTGCTCTGGGGCACCAGATGAAACTGCTTGTACGTTTACCACCAGTACCTCGACTCACCTCTCCCGCTTTGGACTTAAATCCCAGTGTGCTTGGCTTCCCAAGTGTGTCGGATCTGGCTCTTTTTTCTGAGATACTCTCTCCCACCTTACCCACTGGCCAAGCAGAGGCCTATAGCAACTCCTGTTCAGGGATAGTTTTATACAGTAGCACGGTGCTGGGACATGTCTGGCCCACCTAGACAAGGGAACCGAAAGCTCAGCACACCTAAAGTCATGAGGTCATGCCCAGGTCCAGACAGAAGCCTGAGGTCTACATCGCTGTGGGCAGAGTTCACAGGAGAGGTGGGGACTTGCCTGGGCACAGACCCCTAGAAAGGTGCCCTGCTCTACTCAGTCCCTGGAGGCCAGCAGAAGCCCCTGCACAGCCCCCTGTCCATCTGACCACCCCTCCTGCCTGGGGGCTCCTGAGAAGCAGGAGCAGGGGACAGCTCAGCCCCAGTAGAGGCCAACTCCCTTTCCTGTTCCTGGGGCCACCTGTAGCTGTCCTGGAGAAGGTGAAGCAACCTAGTTGCAGAGGCTCACCTCCCCTCAGGCTCAAGGAGCTTGCCTCTCTCTCTGGCCAGCCCTTGGGGAGCCCTAAACAGCCCCTTTCTGGGAGCAGAGCCAAAAAGATGGGAGAAGGATGTTTATAAGCTGCTAAAAGGGAAAAGGAAAAAAGTAGGTGGGGCAGAGAGGCCCAGGCTTCCAGGTAGTGTGATCTGGGGCCTCGGTGGGGAGAGGGTCTTTCCCAAGGAGGAACCAAACGAGGTGGCACTCCCCTGCCCTGCCCCATGGCCTACACCAGGCCTAACTTACACACATGCAGGGGTCTCTTGCCTCATGATGCCGCGCCAATTGACAGTTGCTTGACATTCTTATCCTGATGCACAGGACTCTGAGACAATACTGGCATTAGATTGTCACGCCTGCTCAGCCCCAGAAGGGCAGAACCAGGGAAGGGTTCCGGGCCCTGGGGAGCAGGGGTGGGGGTGTGACAACAGGAGCTAGGCTCCGCAGAATTGAAAGCTGAGTCCCCAGCTTGTACATAGGGCTCGGCACACAGCTAATGGGAGGCTGGCAGCAGCAGCAGCAAATTGTTGTTTACTTTTAATTAAGTAAACAATGTCGGCTTTCCGCCTCCTCCCCTGCCATCCCAGCCAGTAATTTGGGGGATGACAATGGGGTTGTTTCCTTTCTCCTGCCTTCTTCCCTCCCTCCAAGCACTCCTGCTCACTCCCTGCTCTGCACAGCCATTGCAACTTGCCAATGCAGGGTGAGGCTCCACCCCAGGGATGGTGGGGGCAGGAAGGTCCAGACTGATCCACTGCCCGATGGGCCCAGTGGGAAGCAGGTTCCATGGCCAGGTTCCCCAGAGGGTGGCAAGGGCCACCATGCCTGGAGGATCTGTAAAGATGTGGCCCATTTTCTCTCTGCCTCCTCCACATAACCACCACCTCGAAAATCCAGAACCAGGTCATCAAGAGACTGAGTGATATGCAGCAAAGACTAAAGCCTCAGGTGAGGAAGAGATTTTCCCAGGAGTCAGATAGGTCTCCCTCACAGGTAACCCAAAGGCAGAACCTCTGGTCCACTCAGAAAAGTCCGTGGCTGGTGGATCCGTGGGGACAGAGCTACAACAGGCTGCTGGGCAGGGGATACCACATTCCTTGGAAGCAGAGCTGACTTTATGGCCTTGGTTTTGACGATTCCTTGAAATTCTTAATTTTTGAACAAGGGGCCCTGCATTTTCATTCTGCACTGGGCTCCACAAGTTCTGTAGGTGGTTCTGCTCAAAGACCCGAGTGAGTAAGGAACAGGAAAAAAAAAAGCTACTCGGCCTTTCACTGCCTAGGTCCTGCCTAGGCCCCCCAGCCTGGGGTCCAGGCACGGGGCTCCCCTGAGAGGAAAAGTAATAAGCAGGAGGGGCAAACCCTAGTGTCTGGGGGAGGCTGAATTTCAAATGACTCCACATAGACACACAGAGACAGACAGACAGGCTCGCCTACGGGATCTATGTGGAAACAAAGTGCACCTCATGCCCTTTCTCAGTGAGACTGTAAAATGGGCCCACCTCTCCGAGAACCTCTGCACAGTGGGCGCTCTGCACGTGCCACGGAAGTGAGCGGAAGTGAGTGGAGAGAATTTGCTTCGTCTCCTCTCCTGCCTCTGCCTCCCAAGAATCCAGCGGTTGGGGCCTAGCCCTAGCGTTCACTCACACCCCTCCTCCCTGAGAGGCAAAGGAGTCTCTCCAAGGTGTTGTGTGTGTGTGTGGGGGTGTTGAATCTTGTGCAAGCCCGGCTCCTCCCCTGGCCTGGGCTGCTCCCCCACCTCCTTCCGAAGGGCGGGGACTGCGGCAGCAGACTTGGATGGGGCTGGATGCAATTTCAGCCACAGAGCAGGGCTCCCTGGCTGGAAGCAATTTTCTCATTAGGACCCCAGGCCTGCCTGCCCGTTGGTTCTCAGCCCTCACTCCCCTCCTGTGAAACCGCACCCCACAGGCCTCCCCACAGACCACTCACACGCACAGGGAACCAAACATGTATGAGCTGGAGGGGCGACAGTGGGGTCATCGCAGTGGGGCCCGGTGCAGGAGATGTGCTGGTGCAAAGTCCCACCCCGTGGAGGCCCCAAATGAGGTGAGGGCTCCTCACTCAGTGCCTAGCTGCCCATTTCAGGCTCCTCCACACTCCATGACTGCAACAGGGACAGAGGATCCCAGACCCAAGCCCAAGAGGGGAGGCTGGTGGACCCAGAGCCCATCAGAGCCCAACACTCCTGGGAGAAAGTCCCCAGAGCTCAGCTGTTCTGGCTCAGTGGGGTCTGGGGCGAGCAGATGGGCTCTCGGGAGGCAGCCCCCCTCCCCCAGCTCCAAGGCTGCTCTGAGTGGAGGGTGGTCTTGAGCAAGGGAGGGGGAACCGAGGCCCTGTGAGGGGCGGCTCCATGCTCCACAGACACATGTGGTTGGACTTAAAAAGCTATTAGGGAGCGAGGCGCTGGCAGGAGTGCGGCAGCCCTCGCACCAGGGGCGGGGGGAGGGCAGATGCCGAGGTGGTGAGCTCAGCACCTCCCGCTCCCTCCCTGGCGGCCCCCCCAGACTCTGGGAGGACTCGGGGGACCCTCACTCAGCAGGAGAGTGGGGCAAGCCCTTGGGGGAGGGAAGGCAGGCTGCCGGGCCTGGGTCCTCACATGGAGTTGGAGTTGAGGAAGCACTGACATCTAAGGACTCCAGGGCAGTGATGGCTATCTCTAAAGACAGGGGTGTTTGGCTGGGGCCCCGGGGACACAGACAAGTCCTTAGCCTTCCTTCCGCTTTCTTGGGGTGACAGCTGGCTGGAGGTCCCCTAAAGGGTGTGTATGTTTGGCGGGACTGGGGAGGGGGGATTATTAGGAGAGCGGGAAAGGGAAGGGAAAAGTGGGCCCCACCCATCACGAGGCCAGAAAGATCCGACGGAAAGTTCCCTAGAGCGGCCAGCTTGTAAAAAGCTCCTTTTCTTTCCAAATTATGAACATTTTTTAACGAGGAGGGGGAACCCAGAGCAGCAATCTAGGACTTCATCAGGACCGGGTGTGACTGTGAGGGGTTGGTGACTGGAGGTGACAGGGTGTATCTGCAGACTTTTCAAAATGTTCTGCTCTAAAAGCCCAGCCTTCCCTCCCTGGGGCTCCCGGAGCTCACCTTCCTCAAGTCCCCGTAATTTCAGGGATCTAACCTCCCTGCCCCCAGGCCTAATCCAAAGAGAGCACCCCCTGCTGTTACAGATTAAAATGAGTGCCAGAAGGGGTGGGGACAGGGAGAAAGATCAGGCCTGGGATTTGTGGGCCACTTGCTAAAGACCCAGATCCATCCCTTAGGAGGGGAAGGACTCCCTGGGGTGCTGGCCTCGGTGTCCCCAGGAGTAGGCCTTAGGCTCTGGGTTCCCTGTAGGACTTTAGGGAAATGTCCCACTCAAGGCTCTAAGACCCTCTGAGCTCATAACCACCCCACCAGGCCACCACCAGCCCCCAGACCCGGAGGGATCAGTATGGAAATGGGAGCTCGAGTTACATGGTGCCTCCGCTGTGTGGCAGGCAGGAGCTGGGTGTTTGGGAGACATTTAATCTGCCTGACAGCCCCATGGGGTGGCTGTTATTTTCCCCATTTTTATAGATGAGTGCGATGAGGCAAGGCTGGGTCGAAATGACGCATCAGCCAGAGCCCTGATGAATGGACTCTCCACTTGCCCCTGATGGCTCCACAGCCCCAGGGGCCGAGCTCCTAGGGCTCTCCCTTCCTGGCACAGATCCCTTGACAGGAGCGATGCCAGCTGTGGGAGGACCTTGGGCAGGGCAGCAAGGCAGGGACTGCTCTGAGTCCCGAGGAGTCAAATCCACCGGTGGGGGAGGAGCTGACCATGGAGCGAGAGCCCGGAGCCCGAGCCGCGCTCAGGAAACACGCAAAGAATGCAGCTGGCAGCAAGCCAGTGGACCAGGACCACAAAGAGGCCTTTGTTTTAGGAGGTGTCCAAGGAGTAGATGGACAGAACAGCAAAGGTGGGGGGAGCACCCCTTTGGGTAGGACTGGGAGATGGCAGCAGAGTGCTTATGCTGTCCCCATATACCATCCCTCCTGTCTGTCCCCCGACTCGAGGCCCCCAGACTCCAGGGGAAGGGACAGTTGGGGCCAGGTTCACCTCCTTTCAGCTCCTGACATCCCCTGCTTGGGGGTTGCTCTGTCCCAAATCCGCCCTTCTGAACCCCAGAAGTCACTTCCCTTATGATGAGAAGCTGCAGTTCTCAGGGCCCGCCCTGACACTCTCCTCTGACTCTGCCTCTGCACGCTGGCTGGAGGTTTTCCATGTGGGGGTGGCTAAGGGGCTCTCTGACCTCCAGGTGGGCTATCTGAGGCACGAGTCATCCTGTTCCCCTAGTTGTCCCTCCTTTCACCAAGAAGGAGGAGGGGGAAGGCCTTGGAACATGTCCCCACCCCCTCCTGGCTCTGAAGTTGCAGGGTTTCTCCGGCCCCTTCTTGGCATCTGGAAAAGTTTGGGAAACTTAAAAAAAATTTTTTTGAAGAGTTTGTGTATTGCTCCCCAAGCCTTGCCAGGGAGCCACAGCCAAGAGGAAGAAGGGAAGGAGGGGTCTGGGGGAGTGGGGGACCAAGCAGAAAGTCAGAAGAAAAGCAGAGCACGTGGGGAAGGTGGGGAGCATCTAGGGGGGCCCCTGCAGCCAGCTTGACCCCAGATGGGTTTCCTGGGTCTACTAATTTATCCACAACAGGTAAGAAAGACACCTCCGGCCTGTGGGGGCCACTCCTTGCAGAGTCCCACCCTGGGCTCTGCTCAGCACCTTCCTAGGGGCCCCCTCTGCCAGGCACTGGGCATGTGGTTGTGGCCCCCACATAAGGAGGATGGGCTCCAAGTGGAAAAGCAGGGGGACTCCAGACCTGTGGATTTCTATCTGGGTTTCCATCTCCATATAAGCATGAGGGCAACATGGGACTTCAGGGGCCAGGCAGGACAGGGAAAGTGATCAGTGTCCCGGTGCCTAGGGGGCAGGGGCTGCTCTCAGCAGCACAGAGCAGCCAGATGGGGCTTAGCTAGCCTACAGTTCCCGTTGTTCAATGGGTAAGGTTAAGAGTACATTATAAGCAGAACTCCGGGTTCATCCCAAGAATGAGGACACATATGACACATGATTGTTTCTCTGAAAGAACCTAGATCATCTTGCCTAAGTCAAGAGGGTGCCCTCCTCATCCTGACATGGCTCCCAGCTGAGGGAGGGGCAGGGGAGGCCTTTGCATGACCCCAATGAAACATGGTGGGCCCTGCCTCTCAGCCCCTGTGTTGTCACCAGGCTGTCCTTAGGTGACCCACCCCCTATGCTACCAGAAGGGGTCATGCCCCATCTGGACAACTCCAATCTGAGCTCCCTGCCAGGGGGCTAGCTGTGTGCCTCCTCAGCAGCACCTGAGAACTAGTTGGAAATGCAGATGCCCTCTGAGGAGGGCCCAGGGATCTTTGTTCTAACAAGCCCTCTAGGGGACTCTGATGCAGGCTCTGGTATGAGAACTCCTGGCTTAGGGGCGGGATCCTGACTGGGACTGCAAATAGGAGGAGGAGGAGAGAGAGTGCATGCAGATGGGGGATGGGGGACAAGGGGAGCACCACCTGTGCTGAGGGGGCATTGGGTCCCAAATCCTATAGGCAGAGTAGAGATCAAAGGAAAGACACACAGAAGGGAAGTGGTGTTGGAGAGGAGGGGGTCTGCAGAGGAAGAAGAGAATCCCAGAGAACAGGACAGGGGGAGTGGGTGGGCAGGCGCCAAGGGGAGGGCAGTGCTATAGAAGCTCCTTCCCACTGCCTGCCCTGCCCCGCCCCCCTCCAGGCACCTGCTAAGGCGGCAGCAGCAGCGGGTTGTGTTTCTTTAACCCCTGGGGCCTGTTGACACAGATTAGTATCGCTGGTCAGGGGTCAATAGGGAAGGCTCTTAAGGTCGAGACCTGAACAACTGGAGTTGTAATGAGCCACGTGGGGAAGAGGCCCGAGGAGAGGAGAGGAGGGCGGAGGGAGGAGAGCCTGGCTGCAACTAGAAGGCGGCTGTCACCAGGAGGGGGGCCACTGGGCCTCCAGCTCCCCTGGGGAACCTGCCCAGCTTGGGGCTTAGAGACAATGGGTGGGGGAAGGACATGGTGCTGGGAGGATCCAGTGGGAGGAGGAGACAAGAGGTGAAGGGTGGCCTCACCTCACTACTGACCGGTGTGAACCTCATCAGGTGCAGGTGGCATCTCCCTCCAGTCTTTCTCCATCCCCCATACCCTAAGTGAGCACACCCCTGCTCCTTCCTGGGCCTGTGGTGGGGTCACTGGTGTGGCAATGCACCCACTTGAGCTGCCTGCCTGCCTTGGGCCACTTGGCAGACTGGGTAGCTCACTTGGAGTCTGAGTAGGGGTGGTGCGGGTGGGGGTGGGGGGGGCGGCCAGCAGCGTCCCAAATACCTGGTGGGCCCCCTACAGCCCCACCTTCTACAATGTGATCCAAGGCACAGCACCCACTGAAGCCCGAGGCAGCTGCTCCCCAGCTCCTCTGCCTCGAGAATGTTCCAGAGGTACATGAAGTGCTCAAGGCCAGCCTGCACAACAGTGGGCCCTGGAGGCCACTCTGGAGCCACCTCCAAAGGAGCTAGTCTGGATGGGAGGAGCAGACAACTCCTCTGTGCTTAGAAGAGGAATGAAGGAGAACATTGAGAAACTGGGTTACATGGGTTAAAGGGGGCTGGATTCCCTCAGAATCACCTCTGAAGCTCCCGGATTCCTGTAACATACACTCCCTTTAAGTGCTCCTGGGGGGCCATGGGGAGCATATGCAAGGCCACCAGCACTCCAGGCCCCAGAGAGTGAAGGGAGGCACATTGCCCACTTATGTTCATTTGTAGATCTGCAGGAGAACCGGGCTGGGTACACACAGGTCTGTGACATGCAGGAAAAGCACATGGTGCCTTAGCGTTCATTCAATGTGTTTGGTAAGTACCTATTACCTGCTAGATGCCACAGAAACAGAACCAGAAAAGCTGCCCTGAGCAACTCTCTCTGCAGTTGGAAGCTGGGTGTGTAATGGACAAAATGCAAGACCCCCCAGAGAAGGATTGGGGTAAGCTCCTTCAGGGATGAGAAAACAGGTGGGAGAAATCCATATCAACAGTGTGACAGCTAGGCTGGGGTGAGAAAAATAGAGGCATTTGGACAAAGGGGGAAAGAGAAAGGCAGGCTGGAGAGAAACGTGAGCATAAGCCCAGAAGCATGGAACAGCACTGCACATGCGGGGCCTGAGGAGAGCTGTGTGTGCTGGAATACACAGTGCCAGAGGTTTGTCAGGAGACGATGCCAGAACGGGTAGCAGAGGCCCAACTGTGAGGGACCCTGGGTGCCTGCCTAAGAAGATGGCACCTCTGGGAGATGGTAGGACCAGCTGCCCATTGGAAGGTGGATACAAAACTCCAGTTGAGAGCAATTCCCCTTCTACATATATACTCGAGAATTTATGTCCACATAAAGGCTTGTACACACACGTTCACAGGAGCACTATTCACAACGCAGAAACCACCCAGTTGTCCATCAACAGAAGGATGGATGAACAAAATATGCACCATCCATACAATGGAATATTACTCACTCGTAAAGAGGAATGAAGTTCTGATATGTGCTACAATGTGGATGAACCTTAAAAACATTATGTTCAGAGAAAGAAGTCAGTCACAAATGGCACATTGTGTGTGATTCCATTGACATGAAATGTCCAAACAGGCAAATCCATAGAGACAGAAAGCAGATTAGTGGTTGCCAGGAGCTGGGAGGAAGGAAGAATTCTAATAGGTATCGAATTTTTGTGTGTGTGTGGGGGGGCTGATAAAACTGTCCTGGAATTAGATAGTGGTAATGGTTGTACAACAATGTGAATCGTGGACTTCAAAATAGTGGGTTTCATTATGCGAATTATATCCCGATTAAAAAAAAAATCCAGAAGAAAGAAGAAGCTGAATTCAGAAAATGACAGGGGTAGTGAAGAGGCAGGGATGCTTTGGAGCCACCACGCAGCCACATTAATTTGGTTGTGAGGGCTCATGAGCTTGGGTAGGTGTGATGCCGCCCAACCGAGACAAGTCATGGAATGGAGAGGAAAGAGGGGAGCTGGGAGTGTGGTGAGCTCACTTAGGGACGTGCGATGAGGTAGGAAAGGGATGTCTGCCTGGGAGTTGGAAAGAAGAGTTTGGAGAAATCAGACCTGAGATAACCCGGGGGGTCAGCAGTGAGGGGCAGATGGGCACAGAGGGGACAGGCCTTGGACTGCAGCTCCCTCGGGCACGACCTCCAGTAAGGTTCTTCTGTCCAGCAGGCTTCCAGGTGTAACTTGAGGATTATAACAGCACCTCGTTCATCAGGCTGTTGTGGGCTTTACGTGAGATGGGGCTCAGTGACACTGACAAGTAGCATCACCAATTGCAGGTGAGAGCACAGAAAGAGAAGAGGGGAGTGGGCAGACCCCAGGGGAATCTTTACAGGGCAGACGGAGCAAAAAGACCCAGGCAAGGCATGTGGAAAGGAAGGGGCCACATACTGAGGGACAGAAAGAGGGGTCTGGGGACCAACCAAACCACAGGCCATTGAGATGAAAAGCCAGGCCTGGGAGAGCAGGTCCAATGGCAAGTTCTTGGATCCTTGACCACGGCACTTGGGATGTGTAGGAAGCAAGACTTTTATCCCCCGAGCCTCCGGATCCCATGTTTCCACCCTCCTTGCTCCAAGCAGCAGCCCTGCCCACGGTGCTGGGCCCCCGGAGCTCAACACATGGCACCGCTCAATGGTTTCTGGCACCGGAGAGGAATTTATTTCCTGGATGAAGCAGCCAAAATCGTTCTGCACCTTTGTCCGCGAGCATGGTGCAGTCAGAGCCGACATTTTCTAACGGGGCCGAGGAAGGGTGAACTCAAAATGGATTCAGGGACGATGTCGGCTGAGGAGAAGCTCAAAGGCAGAGCATTCTGAGGTTTGGAAGGCTGATGGCAGGGAAATGGATGTGGCTGAGTTTATAAAGTCAAGTACACTGGGGTGTTTAGTGAGTTTGCTGTAAGTCAAATCCTGGGATAGGTAAGGCACCTGAAGCTTTCAATGCGACTGATCTGGCTTCTGGTCAAGATGGCAGAGTAGGTAAATGCTGTACTGATCTCCTCTCACCAGCACATCAAAATTTCAACTAACCTACAGAACAGCCATCATTGAGGATCTCCTGAAATCTAGTTGAACAGAAGTCCTATGACTAAGAATATACAGAAGAAGGCACGTCGACATTGGCATTAGATATTATTTACATTGTCTTTAAAAAACAAAATGACACGTGAAAAATAACCACAGGAAAAAAATATGGGGGGCATCTAAGGCAACAGTCTTACAAAAAAACAACAACAAAAAAACCAAAAACCAAAACCAAACCTAGAACAAGGGAACAGGGAGTGGCCTTGCAGGCAGTGTCCTCATATCCAGGGAAAAAATGGGCTCCCACTTAGGGCTGAAGCCAACATTGCTCCTGAGAATATAGGGCGATCAGTTGTTGCTAATCAGGGGGAATAATTCCCTCCACAACCCACCTCTCAGGGCCTTAGCAGGGAGGACAGGACCACCGGTCCCCTTCCAGCTCTCTGAACAGCCAGCCCAGTGACAGCATGCAGTGGCTTCTTTTCGGATGTTCTCCTTGGCCCTTACAAGGTCTGAGCCTTGGGCTGTCTTCCTAATTGGAGTCTGTGATTTAGACCGAGACAATGTCCCAGAAGGAAGAGAACCATCACAGGGCCCCCAGAAGCCACCCCTCTCCTCTCTCCTCCCCTCTTCTTCTTCTCTTCCCTTTCTCTCTGCTCTTGACATTCACATGTGCCAAGACGTGCATAGACACAATAAGACACTCTCATCCACAGGGATCCTTGTAAAATCACCGCCTTGCAGCCTATTTACAGACATTTTACCAAACAAAACATCAACTCCCAATGTTTGACAGGAGGCCCCTCCCCTCTTGTCAGGAGCAATCCTTCCTAAAGGGGGTTCCCTTCGATGAGCAGCAAAAACCCCAGGAAGGGGAGAGGGAAGAAAAGGAGCATGTATGAGGCAGGAGAAGGTAAAATTATAAGGTTGGAGCTGTCAAGGCAAAAAAAGGGGGGAAAAGCAAAGTGACTCCACTATTAGGCACTCGGTGTGAAATCCAGAATTCACAACAGCCAAAAATTGCCACGCTTTGTCTGCGGAAAACAGACACAGAGGCCTAAGGGCTGGGAGAACATCAGAAGCCACCCCCATCCCCAAACACAGACACACACAGCCCACACAGGGCCTGGGCACAACCCACTGGTAAGCAGCACACATACCCTAAGATAGAGGGCCGAGTACCTGCAACACCTTGACCAGCCCTACAGGCCACTCCCCACTATGCTATCTAATCAGCCATCCTGTCCTCCTCCCAGTGGGCACCTAGGAAGGTGTCAAAGTTGAAAACAAAAGTGGGAAGGAGGCAGCAGTGCCAGCCCATAGCAGCACCCCTTTTGTGGACAAGGCACAAATGGTGGAGGAAGCCTTCCCGTGCCCACCCAGAAAAGCGGGGTTTACTGGTGAGGTCTCCTCCCTGTTCGGCTCCACACCTCAGAGCAGAGGCCAGGCCAGTAGAGAAGCCAGGGCATGACCAGTGTCCTTGCAGGATGGGAGTGGGAGGGCGCACACCCTTCTCATCCCTGCACACCCTCCTCCTGACTCCTCCCACCCAGAGGGGCCTATGAGGCTAAAGGAGAGGGTCTGAGCCTCTCACTCCACAGTAGGCTGTGATGACATAGGCAGATGTGGGAGGAAGCAAGGGCAAGTGTCCCAATCCAGGTCCAGCTCTTGCTGCCCAAGGAGATAAGAGCCTACCAGAAAAGGGAGGGGAGTGGACGGTAGTGTCCATGGCCTGCGGTCCCCTGACACTCACCATGGGGTGGACACACTGGGTTGTCAGCCTGGGGTGCCTGCTCACCTCCCGCCCCAGCGACAGACCCACTGAGCGCACTGGGCTGAGGTCTCCAGACACAGCAGTGGGGAGTCCTCAGGCCCCTCCCAAGCCTGCCCTGGCCATCCCTTTCCTCTGCTATGGTCAGGGTTCCCCACCGTAACATCCCTGACACTGGGGCAGGACCATTCTCTGCTGTGAGAGGCCATCCCTTTCATTGTAGGCAGTTAGCAGTATCCCTGGCCTCAGCTCACTAGATGCCAATAGTGAAACCCCTACCTCCAGCAGTGACAACCAAAAATGTCTTAGGTATCACCAGGAATCGCCTCCACTGAGAACCTGTGTGCTACAAGAGCATCCCTGTCCTATTCTCCGAGGAGCTCATTGCATATGGCTCGGTGCCGGCCCAGATCAGGTGCTTCTGTTTGCATAAATCAATGGGGGCTGGTGGCTGTGGAGCCCCCTCAGGAGACAGCCACTGCCCCACACTGTCTCCTCCATTCTGTGCCTGCAAAAGCCTGTCCCTTCAGCATGGGGCCTGTGAGATCAAAGTGCCCAGGGCGGGGGCTCCTCTGCCCTCCCTGTCCTTAGTCCTGCTGACCTCCAGTGTCATGCCAGAGCCTACAGTGGAACCCCAGCCTGCCCCCACTCCCCTAGGGCCTGCCCAGCTCCAGGGAAGGGGTGTTGTCCCTGCACCATATCAAAACACAGGGCTTTTAATAGCAGCTCCCTGTGGGACTAGACTCCCCCACCCCTCGCCTCTTACTCGGCCCACTCCTGCCGGCAGAGCCATAGTGCCCTGTAATTACGGCAATTGTAATCTCTTTTACTAACAGGTAGATTAATAGTGAGGCAGGTTCACAAAGAGCCCAGGAAAGGAACTGCTCAGTGGCTGAGTGGCCAGGAAGGGCCTGACACTCTGCTGCAAGTGCACACACTGCTGACACAGACACTCGCTCCAGGCCCAAGGGGCTCTGGAGTTGGTGGCTGTGCCCCTGGGCGACCTGAGTACTCACTGGGTGACAGGGTGCAGGTAACGGCACTCTCCCCGGGCTGTTGTGTCCTGAAAGCAACAAGAGTTTGAACCTTGCGACCCACAAAGTTTCCTCTTACATCTTCCAGGTGTGATTCACCCTGACTCTGACACGCATGCCCAGCCCACACTGGTGTGTTTGTGCACACACACACGCACACACACACACACACACACACACACGCACACACTCTCACAGGGCAACACGTACTGAACACCCACAGAGGAAGAGAACAGGCCAAGCTTCATACAAGCACGTGTCCTACCCATGATGGTGCGGTCACAGGCCCTGTAGGCACTGGGTGCCTGGCACTGTCACAAGAAGAGGGAAGACAGGCTTCTGTTGCCTCTCCTGAGCTGCACAACCTCCTCCACTGCCACACCCCACAGGCTCCCTGCCAGGCCCCAGGGGCAGCTTCTACCTCGTAAGGCCTGAGGACCGTCAAGTTTAGGGCACAATGTAGCACTGAGTAGGCAGAATGAGGGACAAGGAGTGCCGGAGACCCATGACACTGAAGTCCTGATGGGCCAAAGAGATGTAGAAAATGATATAATGCAGGTTCCAGGTCAACGCATGCACATGTGCACATGAGGGCATGCGGCAAGAACCAGCAGTGACAGAGCCTGAGAACGTGCGCTCACACACACATGCCAAGGGACTTGGAGGGGCACGGTCCGGGCCCTAGGGCACGCTGTCTCTGGGGCACAGGGTGTGTGTGTGTGTGTGTGTGTGTGTGTGTGTGTGTGCTGTTTCCAGTTACAGGACACCCACCTCACCAGGCAGGCTTAGGGTCCTGGTGGCAGACAGTGAGCGGTAGCCTCAGGGTTCGGCGGCAGCTGCTTCTTCAGGAACTCTCTGGATACGTGCTGGCGGCCACTGTGGTCTTGCACCTCAGGGGTTGTGCTGGGGGCTGCTGCCATTATGACACTGTGGCCAGCACCTGCTCACTGCCAGGCAGTCCCCAGTCTCCCCTGCCAGCTCCGGACCAAGGGAACCAACACTAATGCTGGAGGCCCCGAGAACCTCTCCTCTTCTAGCAGTGCTAACAGAAAGAGGCCCGTGAGGGGGGACCTCAGACTCATATAAAAACATGAATTTGAGGGTGCAAGTATCTGGGTGAATCTAAGATTAGCTCTTATAAAAGACAATAGCATGTGTCCATCCGAGGACATGTGAGCTGATGCAACCAACATCCCCCTATGATCGGGATGGGAGTACAGGCTCCTAAAAATCACATCCTGATGCGATATGTACATAATAGGTATGTGATGTGTGCAAATGGTGGTAGTGTCTTTCTGGGGCTCTGAACAGGGTACAGCTGGGGATGTGGCAACACAGGCCCTCAAGTGCCATCTGTGGGCATCAGATTTCCAGACAGCAATTTAACAATATGTATGAAGAGTCTTCAGAAGAGTCTATACCCTTTGCCTGATAATTCAACTGCTAGGAGGAAGCCTGGTCAGGAGTTCTAAACAGAGAGAGATACAAAGCTTAGTGCATGAGGATGTCCATCCCGGTAAATTCACAACTTAAAGGCACCCACAGATGATCACATCAACTCTGGCATGCCCAAGACTCAGGCAGCGTGGTTTTGTGTGTGTTTGTTTGTTTTGTTTGTTTAGAAGTGAAACTAAGAAGCAGTTTATTAAAAGAAAAAATAAGGTGAAACAAAGAGATAGTTTATCAAAAGAGGTAGGAGTGGGCCGAGCAGGAGTGGCTCAAGGGCCTGGAATGGCAAGGGGAAAGTTCACTCCTAAGAGCCTCAGGCAGCTGTTTTGAAAGCATGTTTATATTTTTTAAAATAAGCACTATTGCACTGATAATAAGAGGTAATTTACATTTTCCAAAATGAAAAGGGGGTAGAAGTCATTAGAAATGTCGAGAATGAGGGGCAATGCAGCTAATAAGAAAAGATGCTAAATCACCAAAAATTAGTTTTTTGAAAAATTGCAACATGGTAGACTACACAATGGTGTTAAAATTTTAAAGCAGCACCCACCCAAAGTGTTTATATCATAAACTCCAATTTTTAAAGAAAATAAAATACGGGCATGAATAAGTATAAATACACAACCAAAAGTTAATAGTGGTTATTTAAGTGGTAGAATTTTGATAATTGTTTTTGTATCCATCTAGACTGTGTGCTTATTTGGTATTTTTGTGATGATATAAATGTGCACTAGTCTTATAATCAGAAAAATACCTTTTTAAAAACACTGCATGGAGAAGCAACTCTCCCTGAATTGTAGCAGCGCATACGAGGCGATGGCAAAACACAGCCGTGTTCCTGTGAGCCAGGCAGACCTCGGCCTCCAGGGCTCTCATGTTCAAGTGGACTCCAGGCCAAATGACACAGAACAGGAAGGAGGATGACACCCCCAAACCACTGTCATTCTGCAGCACATCGCACTCCGGAGACTGGGCACTGGGCCACCCGTCCACTGCACAAGGAGGATTTTGGAGGGGAAAATAGCTTTCTAAGAACGTCCAAGACAGACACGTGGGGACCAAGGAAAGAGATGCACGACCAAAGAGGAAGTGGCTGGCTGGAGAGTCGCATGGTGGAGAGGGGAGAACTGGGAATGCACTCAAAAACTGAGACCAACTCTGAGGTCTGAGACAAATGAAGGGGCAGCGACAGCAGAATCGACTCTGGGGTCAGTTCAGAGAAGTGGCCGTGTGTGCGCAAGTGTGAGAGAAATGCACTGCTCGTATTCCTCTAATAATTCATTGTTAAGAATCACATCCAGACACCAGAGGTCAGATATACCAGCTAGGGGAGGGCAGCCATCTTCTCTGTGGGAGGCAGAGGCCAGAGCCAGCCACATGTCTGCCTCTGCATCCGTAGGAGGGACCTGAACACCACGGCCTCTGGGGAAAGGAGAAGGGGCTAGGGGAGCCTCTGAACAAAAGGCGAACCATCCTGACTGCCCAGACTGCTCCCTGCCACCCCATGCCTCAGGGCACCTGTGAGGCTGTCAGGGAGGGGAGGATCTGACATGGAGGAGAACCCGAACCCTAACCCTAACAGGGCCACAGGCGGTGTCTGCAGAGGATGTGGGCTGGGGGTCCGTGTGCTGCGATGCCTGGGGACGCCATTTTGTCTAGCAACGCCAGCCAAGGAGATAGAAGGAAGGTCTGGGTGAGGGTAACATGGGCTGAGCTGGCCTGTGGCCCACCCAGCAAAGGCCCCTCTAACAAGGGACCAAGGGACCAAGGGGTACAGGAGGAGGCCAGGAAGAGGGCTGCTTTTCCTCCATTTCCTGACTCCTCATTCCCATTAAGGGAAAAAATCCAATTTGTGAAACCAAGTCCCTTTCAATCCATTAACCCATAGCTTCTCACTTGCCCACCATATCCCTCCCAGCTTTCCAGAAGCTTCCACCACTCCTCATCTATCAGGATTCTCTGCGTGTGATGCCCATGCAGAAAGTACATCAGCCGTTCTCCCCTGCCTTCACTCCCTTTTTTTATCAGCCCATTTCTGATTTTTATGACATTTCATGCCTTTGTGTCCTCTCAAGGATGGGCCTTTGGCTGCTTCCCATCTGAAGGTAATTCAATATTCAAAATGAGTTTATGGGGTTGTATAAAACTATATGCTGGGCGACAGACAGATGCAAAGGCAGATAAAACATAGTCCCAGTTCCAAGATTCCAGCCCAGTGAGAGAAACCCACAAAAGTAAATGCAAAGTGTCACAGGGTAGAGAAATTACCCAGCCCCCAGCCGAGCCCTGGGGCCCACCTTGCGTTCAAACAGAGCCTTACCCAGCTGATGCTCACTTCTGCCACAGACTCTCCAGAGGGGCCTGTCTCATGACAGGACACATAAGGCAGGACTTGTCACCATGGGAATGCCCAGCTTCTCCCAGGGAGGATACACTAAGGAGGCCAGCACATGCTTCTGTCCACAAACCAGGGAGCGGGGTTCTAGCTCACCAGGGGCATCCCTGCAGCCAGAGTGCTTTGTTGGAGGGGAACACAATTCAAGAGGCCTTGCCAAGCCAGACTTGCATCTGAGTAATTATATTAATGAATCTCTGAGTTACAAAATCTAATATTAGACAGTGGCTTCAGGACCATCATCCTCAGTTACTGTCCCACGTGGCTGGGAACACTACTGGGCAGCAGCACAGCTTGAACAGACTGTGTGTGTGTGTGCACGCACGCGCGCGCGCGCGTGCACATGCACACGTGTGTGTTGTTTAATTTAAAAGAAATGCATGCATTTGAAACTATGCCCAGAGATCTGTGTGCTGGGCCCACTTTATAAACCACAACACCATAAATAAGTGAGAGAAATCTGGCCCGTTCCAGGAGCAGGGGCCTCTCATTTGGCCCTATCTCTCGGGCTGGCAATCCCCTGAGGAGTAGTGGAGCAGTGGCCTTTGTGTTTGAAGCCAGCACTACTCCCCACTGAGTTTCCCTTGGCGTAGCAGTAAGGCCTTGCCTGCAGCCCCGTGGGCCCTGCCTCCCCATCCGTGCTCATTAGCTGTCTCAATCCCAAGTCCAAACTCAAAAGTTGAGCTTGACACACACAAAGGGCAGCCTGAGGCCCAGCTGATCCTCCTGCTCTGGCCAGCTACCAGGTACAGACCAGACTACCGCAACGCCATCTTGGCCATTGTCTGCGGCCCTGTCCCAGGCCAGCAGAAACGATGACCCAGTTGGCCACACTACGCATGTGGCCAGGGCCAAAGGGTGCCAAGCAAACTGCAGCCATGTAGTAAACTAAACAGGCACTAAACACGGGCGAGTCAGAAAACGTTTGCTATAGGCTCACAATTACATTTAACATATGCGGTGTACAACGTAATCTGCTATAAATGACATCAGGTAGCTTGGAACCCAGATTTCTGGGAATTCCACATGCCAGAATAGGAATCAGCTCCTTCATCTGTACGATTTGAGAAGTCTCTTTGCGTGGCACAGTCTTGTCCTGGTTTCTGGGTCTGGGAAATGGGTTTTCGTGGACTGGTATGTTCAGATGCCCTGTGGGCCAGTGGCCGAAGTGGCCTGCTCAGGTCTACGCAGGAAGACCCGGCCTGAAAGGTGAGGGAAATGGATAGGTCTCGTCTCTTGGAATCGGGTAAGAAATCAGGGATTGCTGTTTAATGATTTTTCCATTATTATTTTTTTAAAATAACAGACAAAAGATCCACAGCAGCGCCACGCTGCCTGGCAGGGCTGACACTCAGCACTGTCTTAGGTTCGAAGGGCCTCTGGGCTTTGAGAAGGCGGAATACCCTCTCAGATAAGCCCAGTAATCAATCCCCTAAAAAAGGTCCCTCAGCCCCAGAACCCTACATGCAACCAATCAAATCATGGAAAAATAGAGCAGCAAGAAATTCAGAGAGGAGGCCAGGAAGTCCTTCCACTAACAGGCCACCTTGAGGAGAAATATGCAGGTTCGGCTTACGTTCCCTCCAAGGCAGGGCATCTCAGCTTTGCCCGTAGTGACATTTGGGGCCAGATGATTCCTTGTGGAGGGACTGTCCTGTGCACTGGCCTTGATTCACTAGATGCCAATAGCACCCTCCCCTGGTTGTAACAACCAAAAGCGCCTACAGATGTTGCCAAATGTTCCCTGGGGGACAAACAGACCCTGATTTTAAAAAACCACTGTTCTAGGGTGACCAAACATTTGGTTTGGAAGAGATACGGGTTTCCCAGGAAGAGGGATCTTCAGTGCTAAAACCAGGAAACTCCTAGGCAAACTGGGACGAGTTGGTCACCCACCATCTCTCCCTCCCAACTAACTTTAATCCCCCCAACCAGTCACCAAACTTTATTTCCTTCTCTACCCTCAGGGTTGGAAAGAGTAGCTCTTCACCACCCTGTAGGAAACTACTTGTCAGACACCTACAGAGATTAGACCCCACCTCATAGCTTCTTCTGCAGCCAAAATATGATCCTTGTCTCCTTCTCCCGGGCGCCATCTCCCAGTGCCATGACTTTCACTAGGCTCTCTCAGTTGTGCGCCAAATTGCTCACATATTTCTTATATTACTAAGGCTGAAACTGGCCTGAAACCTCTGGTAGCGGAAGCGGCTCCATACTGAGGAGGACATGACTGGGATTCAGAGCTCTGGATGGCCCCTGTTCAGCCCCCCTTTGGCCAGTGTCCCCAGAGCCACCTGAGAGAGGAAAGGTCAGGGAGAGACCATGTGGCTCCCCTGTTCTCCCTGACATGGGGTGGGGGGGGGGACTCTTGCATGATCTGCTACACATAGGGAGGGGACCTGAGACCCTCAAAAGAAGAGATGAAAGGAAATGGAGTTTCCTGCTCTGGCTCTGGTTAAATACCTGAAAGTAGATGGCCCATCTCACCCCTCCCTGCCAATCCTCCACCCACCCAGGGGACCCCACCCCACTCAGCCCCAGCCTCAGCACCTCATACCCACACTTTCTATCCATTTGTCTCCTTCCTTTAAAGGCCTCTCTTCACTTGGTCCCCCAGGGAGCTTTCTTGTTACTATGGAAACAATGATGTCATAGGCCGGGTGAGGCTGCAGGTCCCTCCTACCAGCCCCTAACTAGGTACCATGTCTGCCTACGTCATCCCTTAGAAATTTATAGCCCAGCACTGGATATTTATAAGGTGGCTCTGGTGTGACCACAGATTCAGTGCAGGGCTGGTGGCTATTTATAGCCAGAGGCTATATACTTATTATACCCCCCTCCCCCATATTCTGGGCCACGTGTTCTATAACTGCCATTATGCAATAACGCCCATTATATAATTATGCACTAATGGGGATATAATCTGTAGGCATAATAAGGACATGCTCCCCAAGGGCTGCACTCAGTTGGCCTCCTGCAGGCCGCCTCCAGGGATCTCCTGATCTCTACACACACTCTACCCAGTCCAGAAGAGTCACCAGGTGTCACCCTTCTCCCGCCTGTCATCTGCAGCCTCCCCTAGACCAGCCAACCCAGCACAAAGCTCTCTCCAGATTCCATCTCCCTGACTTGTCCCTGCCCCTGACCTGGAGAGAACACACTTCTCTCTGCTGTATCTTTAAGCCAGGCACAAAGAATTATGATGGAATAAATCTTGGGAGGCTGAGGGACACTTCACCCCCATTTTAAGAAAGGAAACAAGCAGCAGCTGACCCTGAAAGGAGTATGAAGGGTCTAGAAAAGCCTTGGGAAGCCAGGCCGATTGGTGGAGGGTCAGCCCCACACAGAGGAGCACCCTGGCCTTCCAGGAAAGAGCCAGGAAACTGGCTCCAGAGGTAAGAGTTTGGGGTCAAGCTGAGGGAAGCCAAGTGGGCCACTTCTCAGAGCCTTTCCTTTCCTCAGCTCCTCCCCACCGCTGCCTCGTGGTGGCCAGGGTCTCAGCACGGGCCGAGGCTGGAGCCTGAAATTCCACTGTCGGAGTTACACCATTACACCACTGGCAGAATGCCCCAGAGCAAGTTCCTGGCCACTCAGACACCAACACATGCTCCGCTGGTCACCCTGCTCCCAGAAAGGACAAGCAGAAACTGTCACCTCAGGAGACAAGAGGACAGGGACATCGGCTCTGCACCTGAGGTGACAGAGACACAGGTAGAATGGGTAGGGGAAAAGTTAAGACCACAGTGGCACTTGATAGAGCCAATTCAATTAGTCCAAACATACTGTCTGCTCTTAAATATATCTCTATATTTAAGTTATTTGATATATGAATTGATGAAGAAAATTGGACGGACTTGGAAAGGAAATTTCTCTCTGGTGCAGGAAGGTGGTTTGGGGAGCCTGTCTGTCTCTTACATTTCTCAGTTGTTTGGATTTTTTACAAAGAGTGTCTTGTATTACTGTAATTTTAAAAAATCAAATGCATCATTTAAAAAGAAAAGTGCTTTGGCTCAGGTGACACTTCTGGTCTTTGCATCCCTGCTGCAAAAACAAATGCCTGCTGTTCTTTGGGGTCCAGGATGGGCTTGATGGGGTCACTGGCTCACCAGATAGGCCTGTGTGGGCACTCAGAGAGGCCATGATGCAAGACACCAGGAGGGAGACTTGGAAAGGGCTCGTGATCCCCTCGAGGGGTGAGGAGCCCCCAGACAGCTTCAGCCCAGGGTCCTGATGCCCAGAAAGGGAAAAACAGCACAGGACATGCAGGAAAACAGCTGGGGCTCCTGTGAGAAGAGGTAAAGGAGGTCCTAAACAGGAGGAGAAGCAAGAGGTGAACACAGGTGACGTTCTATCTGAATCTTTCTATTCCTCTCAGGCCAGAGGTTCTCAGCCATGGCAATTCTGTCCCCAGGGACACTTGGAAATGTCTGGAGATATTTGGGGTGACCCCTGGGGTGGAGGGTTGCAACTGGCATTTCATGGTCGAGCCAGAGATATTGCTAACTAACCTGCAAAGCACAGGACAGTCCCCATGACACAGAATGATCTGGCCCCAGTGCTGTGGTTGGGAAACCCTGCTCTGCAGGAGCTGCTATCAGTGATTAAGAAGTGAAGTCCCTGTATTATTAGCCATGGAAACAGGGAAATCTCCAGCCTCTCCCACAACCCAGCCACTCAGCATGTTGGGAGAGTTTTTATACACACAGCCCCAAAGTTTGCAAACTTTAAGAAAGGGGTAAGGGTGAGAGTTTATGTGGAGGATTATATAAGGCAATGAAGAGCAGTTTACCACAAAATGGCCATTGATCATCTGGTTAATTAGTTTAATTACATTTTTATTTCAAACCGCAATTCCAACCAGAATCCCAGGGAAAGGGCGTGACACAGCAAGGATCAGGGATCCCAGGATCCAGCCAAGCCTGCCTGGCCCCACGCCTGGACTCCCTGCACACTCTACCTGCCCTCCCTTGTGCTCCAGGGAGAGGACCAAGAAGCTGAGCTGGCTGCAGCAGGGTGGAGTATCCAGCTGACCTGCCCTGTCTGTGCTAGCACACTGACTCTGGTGGGAGGCAAGGGGCTGGAGGATGGGAAGGGAGGTCAGTGTCAAGGACAGGCCAGGTGCCTGCTCTGTCTCCATGCCACCTGCTCAGTGGATGGGGGAGCCCTTGAGCTGAGCACCAGGCTGGGCTCAGCTCCTCCATCACAGCTCCTAGAGAGCAACCGAGACCATGGGGTCCCACATGGGGCTTTTTCCTCTGAGACTCCTCTATGGCCAGCAATCCTGGTGAAGTTCAAGAGCAGTAAGGCCCATGGAAAGAGGCCAAGGTGCTCAGTGACCAGGAACCTGGGGTCCTTCTGCTGGAACCTTATGGTGTGACCCAAGTACCTTGACCTCTCTGTACTTGGGTTCCCTTCTCTGGACGGTGCAGATAATAAGACCTGCCCTGCCTATATCACTCAACCATGGTGAGGAGGGACTCAGCTCCCAGCAGGCTGAAAAGTCTCAGCCAGATGACAAAAACGAGCTGATTCCTCCCATCTTTCCAGGTACAGTTCGAGCACGTCAACTTCCAGAAAGCCTCCCTGGTCCCTGCGTCTGCTTCGCCGACCCCTCACTATGCACGGAGACCCCTGTGTGTGCCACCTGAGCACACACACACATACAGCCAGGAGCATGAGTTTGAAGCTAGAGCTGGTGTGAGAATGGACTCAGCACGGAGCCCTGGCCATACTGGACCTTTGAGGCAAAACTGGAATTAAAGCAGGAGACAGAGACCAAGGTGGCCCCTTCTTCCATCAACAGGGGGCAGGGAGTTGTTGGGAGCCTGGACAAATGAGTGACCCTTATATTACTGAATGTCTTCAAATAAGAGCAACAATGGCCCTGACCCTGGGGTAGTGGCATGCCAGGTCATCAAAAATAAAGAGAAGTGTCAGGACATCCCCCACCAATAGATAGACCATGGTGGCTTGTGGGGGGACAAGTCACTTGGGAGACAGGCTCACAAAGGGCAACCCCCAAATATTAAAGAAAATATTCCCAGAGGGCCAGAAAATCAGATACTAGATATCTATACAGACAAATTAAGGAACCCCAGCATCCAGGCTGGTGAGGCCTAGTCCAGCTAACCCTCCCTGCCCCAGCCCCAATGCCTGCTGGAACCCTCCTGTAATGCCGACAACTCTTCGGCTCAAACATGCTTAAAATGGCGACAACGGCCTGTGGGGCCAGGCGCTCGTCGTGCTGTTTTCCACGGTGCCCTCGATGCCAAGAAAAACCTATCATCAGAAATGCCATCAGCTATATTTATCTATCTCTCAGCCCCCTAGCCTCCTCCTCCCGTCTGCCAACCAGGCCCTGCGGAGCCCCCCTCACCCAGTGGGCACACTTCCCTGTTGCTGACGCCCGTGACCACCTGCCCAAGCCTCGCTCTCTGGTGCTGTCATCCTGAGTCCCAGCAGTCAGGTCTCCACACGGGCACAACAACCTTCTTACTGGTATGTCAGAGAACACCCACAATGTACTTAAAAGTATGCACCCCAACAGGCACTGGTCTGGCTGTTTCTGGTCCCAAACCACAGGCCCACGTGGCCCTTGGCCTCTTTTCAGCCTCAGTTCCCTGCTTGTCAGGTCCTCGGCACTACTGGCCTGCCCTCAAAGTCCTCCATGAGCCATGAGCCAGGTCCTCTGGGAGGGATAGCCACACGGAAGTGTCTCACAACCCGGTCATCCATGGAGAGACAGGAGGCACAGAGTGAAAGAGCAAGCGGGGGAGGACAGAGGCATCTCCCGGGCCGGTGGGCACCATTTCGGCAGGACACCCGGCTGCGAGGTAGACCTCTCACCCCTCCACTTCATTCCCTGGTGGAAAGTGGGGAGCCCAGGTCTGTATTTCCTAGGAGTGTGTATGCTAGAAGGATGCCCACCCGCTTCTCATCCAAACAAGGGGGAGTCGGCCAAATCTGGGAAGATAAAGAGAAAACGGCCAAGTCAAGGTTCAGGACGACTCAAATCCTCCAGCTGTGACCAAGCCTCTGCTCGGGGAATGTGCTTTGGTGCCAGGCACTTCAGACCTTTTCCTTCCTAAGCAGTGGGGCTCCAACCCGACCCTTCCCGCCCTCAGGCCCAGCACAGAACATCTGAAGGTGAATCAATGACTATATCCTAACTCCCACCCAGGCACCTCCTCCTTGTGCTAGGGGAGCAGCGGTACCCACTTACCGCCCCAGCCCTCTCCCCAGAAGGCCGCCCCTCGCCTCTGAGCCCCCAACTCAGAAAGGAGTTCCAGGGAGCTGACCCCTCTGAGAATGAAGCAACCCAAATAAAAAAATTTTAAACCCAGAAGCTCTTTCTCTCTTGCCCCCTCCCCCTTCACTGGCAAATGAAAACAAACAAGAAATCAAAGAGGCCTTTTGTGCGAGTACCGCGCTGACACGGCTGGGGCCTTTGAAAGGACTTCTGAATCGGACACTGAAGGATAAAATAACTGAAGCGTGGCAGCTCCTGAGACAGGGGGGTGGTGGGACTGACGAGGCAAAGAGAAAAAGGGGTGGGGAAGGAGCCACCTTCTTCTTCCCTAGGCAGAAAGGAGGAATTTCAGCTGTGCCCTCTCTGCCTGGCTGCTGCAGGACACCAGAACAGAGGGAGACCACGGCACAGCCCTCTGCCCTTCTGGCCCACACTTCCTCGGTACCCCAGGTCTCTGCAACACTAGAAGAGTGGGCTCTGCTTCCCTCTTCCCAGCCCACTGGGAGCTGCCCCCTGTGGAGTTCTGCTGGGTCTTCCCTCTCTCCCAGCATGGGTCACTACACATTTCATGCCTGCAGGACAGTGCCTTCTAGAAGTCATCACAAGGCCTTCACCCAAACCCTGGCCTCATGCAGGGTTCTCTCATTCTTAAAAGGTCCTGCTCACAGTAGGTTCACCAAATGAGTATTTCATAAATAAAGGAATTTTAACCATCCTTTGGCAGTGCGAAAAAGTAAATGAAATCCTCAGGAAGTCCTTTTACGTGTCTGGACCCCCAAGCCCTCCTGCTGCAGAGTGACCCCGTTTCCTCTGGATGGGTGGTGGAGCACAGCTGGTCCCCATACCCGGATATACAGGTCCCTCCCAGCTTATCGAAGGCCCGCACTCTGCTGGCTCAAGCTCAGACCAAGGTGGGTCTTTTTTGCCTTGAGCTATAGCTTCCAACTCAGCCAGCAGAGTGAGCACTCCACCAAGACCCGCTGTGCATCACAGCCAGTGAGGACCCCTGACTGGTTGGGCGGACATGCCATGGACAAAGTTACGCTGATCAGACATACCGTTTGAAATGGGACAGAAAACAATGATACAGTCGCATTTCAAACGGTACATATGGTCAGCCTACTGACACCTTGAATTTAGCCCCAAGAGACTAGGTTGACGACACATACTGTTCGAAACGGGACTGTATCATTGTTTTCGGTCCCATTTAAAGAGGTACATCTGGTCAGCCTAGACAAAGGGGATGGGAACAGATGGTCAAGGGAGTCCTACAACAAGACCAAGGCCAATGACAACATCTGGGCATTTCTGATCTCCTCTTTGGGTCACACTCCCTCTGAGGGCAGCCTGAGCCCCATCACCCTCCTACACCACCCAGAACCAAGAACCCATGTCACATTAACAGAGCAGAGGTAGCCTGGGCCGGCTTCATGGGTGTACGACCTGGGTAGTTGCACAGGTCCCCATACTTAGTTTAATGCTCTGTTGTCATGTTGTGATTCCTAATCATTTTCAACTAGGAGTCTGCATCTTCATTTTGCAGTGGGGTCCGCAAATTGTGTAGCTAGAAGGCGCTGCAAATCGTGTAGCAGCTACCATGGGATCTGATCGCACCTGCAGTTTCCGTGTTCAATACCAAATGCTCCAGTTTAAGAAGTCCTCCAGGGGGTGGTGACCATAATGGCAAAGGCAAAAGAAGCTGCATCAAATGTGGGAAGGCATGAGATGAGGGACTGGCAAGTTTAGCCTGGAGAAGGGAGAGGGGTAGAAAGAAACCATGAGAGCTGCCTTAAGCATTTCAAATGCTGCCTTGTTACAACTGGGTCGTCCCTTAAGACAATAATAAGACCAACAAGTAAAGGTGAGAGGAAGATGGCCTTGGGCTCAGGATATTATAACAACAGTTATTATGGCAATAATCCACTGCTTGCCTGCTATGTGCCCGCTATCTCAGAGTTAGAGAAACAGAAGAATTTAACAACCAAAGCTGAACAACAGCGATACCTCTTCCAGGATGTTCTAAAGGGGTTAAAAGATACTCTGTATATCTTGCTCACTTTATGAATCTGGTTCCTGGGCCCTGCATTCTTCGCTGACCCTGGCACCAGATGGCGCTGCCTCAAAGACGCAGACCAGTGGCATTTCTGGGCCTTGAAAAAGAAAGCAGCGTGTGAAATGGCACAGTGACCACGGTAAGGGTTAGCTCCCATCCAGGGCAGCTGGTGCTCCTGTGGCCCTTCCCACACACTCGCACCAGAGTCACCAGCCGGGCTGGGAGTCCAGTAAAGACTTGGGGAAGCATCACGGGCATCAGCCTGGTCTTGGCACAGGTGACATGGCCTCCACTGCCGAGAAAGGATGCAGACCAGAAGCCCTCCCTTAGTCCTAAAAACCAGTGCTCACTGCAAAGCCCCAAGCCCTGAAGCAGAAAGCGAATACCAGGGAGATCTTATACCTGAGAACAGTGACCTTGCACTTCATAAAGTTCTCTTAAACAAAACTTCAGGTGCTAATCCATTTCCTTTGACGAGTAAGGCCTGGAGGCGAGGAGGGAGGCAGAATCTCCTTTCATAGCAGTGCAGGGACCAACCCAGGGGAGCCTGAAGAGTCCAGACGGGAAATCCTACAGGACAAACGACGCCATTCCTTCAACAAAAACAATGACCCAAAAACTGCTAGAAAAGAAACCAGGGGGAAAGAGGAAGAAGAGGACGACCACCCAGAGATTATGAGTCTTGAAAGATGGATCAACTCATTGCAAAATGCATGGACTGGATTTGGATCCTGATCCAGACAAACAAAATTAGGAGGTAATTAGGGAAATGTGAACACAGACTATCTGACCATACTAAAGAAATTGTTGATTATTTTTACGTGTGAGAGTGGTATTGCAGTTCCATTTTTCAAGAGTCCTTATCGTTGGAGACATGTACAGAAAGATTTACAGATGACAAGCTATGGTGCCTGGATTTTCTCCTATACAACCCAGCATGGGTGGGCAGTGGCAGGTATCGATAATTGAGACAGGCCATAAGTCAGCAACTGTTGGCACTGCTGATGTGGGTTCCTTCTATTTGTGAATTTATCCCTAATGGAAAAGCTGAGCTAAAGAAAGGAGCCACCACCCGAATACCTAGATTTCATTAACCTTCACTGCGGGCCCAGTGGAGGGATCTAATGGGGAGAAGCCGAAATTTCCATTAGGTAAAGCATTTTGTTACTTTCAGATTGTTTTTCTTTCCTAGGTTAGGGAAGGTCTAAAAATGCCAGTTCACCTTCAAAGCCCTGAGGAAGCTTTGGAGACAGTCTAGCAGCGCTCTCACCGGCTCAACCATTCTTCCTCACACAAGCAGAGGTCTCCTGGACCCATGTTGCTCTCCACCTCGGGCCACCTGCCCTGGGACACCTCCTTCAAATGGAAGGACATCGCCACGAATGCACCTCCTCCTCCCCACAGCAGAGCTCTCCGACCCTGCTCTGCCTCAACTTCCCCTCCTAAATGGGATAGGGAAATAGCGAGATTCCTTCCTAGGAGGAAGGCTGCCCTCACAGAGACCACAACACACTCTGGGCTGCCGTTGGGACTCCGTATTCTGGAAACAGAGCTCCTGACACCACACTTGTGTCCTGTATTCCCTCTCAACCATGCCACCTATTGAAGCTTCGTATTGGGACAGAACAAGGGCCTGTGAAGGCCACAAAAGACAACGGCACCTGGAGGTGAAGCCGCGCTCTCATGCTTGTCATCAAACCCGGCTCCATCAGCTCAGCCCAGATCGAGTTCTTCAGCCCAGTTTTAAGGAAAGAAAACACTTCTTTCAGAGTCCAAAGCAACTCTTGTCTGAGCCCTCGACACCCCTGCACCCCCCACTTTACACTGGGAAGAAAGAGCATGTTTTCGAGTGTGGGCATGGAGAAGGCCAAGCTGTCAGGTCGATGCCATCTGGGGGCTCAGCCAGGAGAAGACATTTTTCTAGCAAACTGGGGTGACCTGGAGAAGCCGTTCCTGCTCCGCACCATCCCAAGACCACCTACCCAAGGCCCAATGGTGACGCGTGCTGTCCCAACTCACCCCTATTCTTTCAGTAAGGCACACTTGAATTAAAGCAATTACAACAAGAAAAACCTTCACTAAAACTCTCTGGAGTCCAAGGGCCTGCGTGATAGACAAATTATAAAAAACATCCTTAGTTCACTACTCAGCTTTTGTCAAGGAACTTGGCCTCAGCCGGGACAGACGTGGCCGTGGCTGGATGCAATGGGGCATTAATTCACTCATATTCCTGGGAAAATGATCTCATTACCGCTGGGGGTGGGCGGGGGCACCTCTCTTCTCCTGACACCTGCCTGGTCAGTCCAGGAGCCAAGAGGCTGGCCAGAAAACAGTCTCCTTTCTCGCACACACTTCATCGTACCTCAGCCCCATGCTGGCAGCAGTCAAGAATTTGGCCTAAAATAAAAAAGGCCAGGAAAACAGCTCGGCTCCAGAGACCCAGCTAGAGAGCAGGGTAGGAGGAAGATGAGTATTGATTTCTGTCTTAGAGGCTCTGGTTCTAAATCAGAAGGTACAGAGATCCTCATGGAGGACTTACCGGACAGACACAAGCTTGAGGCTCCAAAGCTTTCCCCAAGCCACCTCCAACACCACCAGACACATGCCCTCCCCACTCTGACTTGCTAGAAGAAGAATGAGGGGTAACTTTTAAAATCTTCCTTAGTCTCTTTTCCAGAAAGAAAAAGGATGAACGGGGCGGAGAAGAAAAGGCAGTTGGTCATTCTTTGTGAGGGATCATGATAGTCACACAGGGTTAGGTGCAGGCCTAGAAAGGTCCATGGAGGGAGGGAGGGTGGTGGTGGTGGGGTCCACTGTCTCCAAACAACTACCAAAGCCTCCACTCAGAACAAGAGAAAATGAGCAAGAAGAGGGGTCTCAAATATCGCCTTTTCCTCCCCAGAGTTCTCCAACATATAAACTCTCAGTGCTAATCCCAGTCGAGGTTATCTTCCTGACGCAACGCTGCAAGTCCCTCCAAATTCTATTTCTGGGTTAAGTTATACCATTCCTCCCAGCTTCTCAAACAGGGAAGGGGGTGACCACAGCAGAAAAGTGAGTTGCTTTTCTTTTTTGTGAATGAACAGAAAGCAAGACACACACACACAAACAGACACACGCGGGAAAGAACACTCACTAGAGTTGAAGTTAAGCCACATTCTCTTACATTCGCATAAAGAGAGAAAGAAGGAGAACAAGGGGGAAAAATACTGGAATGGTGGAAAGGAAAAAACACACACACACACAGAGAAAGGTTTGGTAGCCCTCTCATTACAAGTTGGTTAGGCATAATGTAAACACACTTCTGCCTTGCTTAATCACAGAGTGCTGCCCGTTTAGGTTTGAAAGGCGGCAGTAAATTGGGCGTAGCTGAGTGGAGGCTAAAAATTAACCAGCCATCTCTGTTTCAATTTGTAAGAAAACAAAAGCGGAAAGAAATTATAAAAAGGGAAAGGGTAGGGAAAAAAATAAAAGGAAGAGGAGGAGAACTGAACCACCCTGACCCAAAATGCATGGTGAAATTGGAAAAGCAAAAAGGAGCACTGAGGCTACTTGGAATACAAAAGGAAAAGGAAATTTTACTGTGGGTTTTTTTTTTTAATTTTTGTTTCTTTAAGACCTCTTCTGCGTTCCCTGACATGCCTGTGTCCCCGCTAGCAGAGGTGCCAGGGTTGTGAGCACCGGTCCTGAGGTCTTGCCACTTCAGCAATACACAGTGAAAGAGAAAACCATAAGGAATCTCGTGCTCCTCTTTCCTCTCTATGAAATCAAATGACTTTCCTACTCTGCGACAGCCAAATCCCAGCCCAAACAGCTCCCGCCAGGGCATCTGGGCCCCAGAATCTGCCCCCCTCTGCTTCTCTTCTCTTTTCTATTCATTGTGTCTCATATCCGGGGTTTTTACACACCCCTCTATCCACCGAACTGCTGCCCATCCCGCTTGTGCCAAATCTTGTCTCCCCACCACCAACTTGAGGGAAAGCAGCAGGAAAGCCAGTATTTGCCCCCTAATACTACTTCTGACTCATTTAAAATCAGAGCAACCAGTGGTTTTTTTTTGGGGGGGGGAGGGGTGGTGGTGTTCATCAGAAACTCTCACCATCATGGATAATTCTGGGACAGTACGGCATCAGTCCTAAGACCTGCAGCGTCTTTTGGATGAGTCCTCCAAAGATGCAGATGCATGAAAATCGAAAATTGGGGACGTGGCAAGGGAGCCAACGGAGAAGAATGGAGAGGGTGGAGGGAAATAGAAGAAGGGAAAAGGCAATATCTAATGTGCTGCAGGCCTCCGCAGGACATGGTGCTGGGTAGGCTCATTGGGTGTATCATTTGGACAGGAGAGGAACAATAAACAGGACAAATGCCAGCAAGTAAAATAAAAGGGGAGGGGGGACTGAGAGCGACCTACCCGGAGTGTGGACAAAGTAAGCCAGATAAAGATCCAGTTCTTTGATTGTGACTCCAATGTGATGTGGCTGGACGCACAGGCCGGGGTTCGAGCACTGGGGCGACTTGTAGAGCCGCTCCCCATCAGTACTTTCCAGGGGGATCCCCTTAAACAAAATCACCATGACCAGGTCCAGTCGCCACACCTTGTCGGCCTGGCGCAGGCAGTCAATCCGCCGGATCTTGCCCTTCTGGTCGGGGTTGGAGAGCACGCAGCAGGGGGGCTTCTTGCCTGTGATGGTCAGCACGAAGTCCTCTCGGAACTCGGGCCGGATGTCTTTACGCAGCTTGGCCAGCAGCCGGGATGCCCACTTCTGCTTGATCTCGGGCTTCTCGCCCAGCAGCTCGTCCTTCACCGCCCGCTCCTCGTCCTTCGACATCCGCTTCTCGTGCTTCTTGAAGTACTTGCGCTTCCGCGCCTGCAGGTTAAACCAGGTGTAGGAAAAGGCGCGGACGTGAGGCAGCAGCGCCTCGATGAACGGGTGGAACTCATCCTGCAGGCGGCAAGCCGGGAGCATGCGGGGCGAGGGAGGACGGGAGGAGGGGGAAAGAGAGAAGGAGAAAAGAAGCGTTAGAAGGGGGCACAGGAGAAACCCCTTTCTCCTCCTCCCCCCCCACGACAATTTTCTCTTGCGATTGTTCTAGGAAAGTGTGGTCTGCAGCCACCACCAGCCTAGCCAGCCGCTAGCTCCCATCTCAGCCTCAGCAGACAGAGGCACCCGGAGCCTGAGCACACACCTATTCTCTCTCTCTCTCCCTCACTCACTCACACACACGCGCGCACAAACAACGTTGCCGTCCGCACACACACACGCTGCTGGTATCCCCGCCAGGCTCTGTCGCGCCCATGACATCTCCATGTTCTATCGCAGCCTCGAACTCGTGTCGGCTCGCCCCGGCGCGATGTCCGGTCTGCACGGACGCCCATGGACGCACACGCGGCGTGAGGGGGCCGCCTCGCGCCCCAACATCAGTCGGGTTCTGGCCACCCCCAAGAAGAGAACATGACATCCACCAGCGAGCGAGCGAGCGAGCGAGGAAACAGATTTGGCTTCCCCCTCCCCAGCCTGTTTTCATTCTCTTTTCTCCTGTTCCAACTGGAACATCCACCCCAGCATTTTTAAAAATCAGATCTAAATCCTAAATATGTGATTTCAGCTTTGTTATCGATACCGACACTAATGTTAATCACAGTAATAAGGAACAAAATACTTCTTGTTAGCACAAACAAGGTGATTGTCTCGGCCACATTAGGGTTAAAAGCTACATGGGGTGTCCTGCGCCCCGTCCCCACTGACCCCTTCACCCTCTTTCCCACTCAGTCAGGTGACAGAGGGCCAGGCTCTCGCTTTTGGGTTTTTTTTTTTTTTTTTTGCTTGTTTGCTTGTTTGAAGTTTAAATAATAATTGATTGCTGTTTACAAAAATAAAACTGGAAAAAATTAAATAATTACCATTGATCTGTAGCACCCGGCAAAGCCCAACGCCCGATTCTGAGCTTCTGGACTCAACAGAGTTGTGAGTTGGGGGCGGGTGGGGGGAGGGGGGAGGGGGAGGAGCAGGGGAGGAAGGTAAATGTTTTAAAGGGGGTTATTATTGGTGTTCTGGGGAATAGGGGCCGGGCTTGGGTGGATTCTCAAACCCTTCCCCCTCCCCCCCACGCTCCATTGCACAGAAGGGGGAAATTAATATTTTTTTTGAAAAGGAGCAAAAAGAAAGAAAGGTCAGGGATAGCAAGCAGAGAGGGAGCGAGCCGGTTGCCACACACGCCAGGTAAACAAAAGCCGACAAAAAAAATTTTTTTTTCAATTTCGCCCCCGCTGCATCTTCTTCCAGTTAAAAAAAAAAAAAGAAAGAAAGAAAAGAAAATTATGCAAAATTTAAAAATCAAAACCTACCTCCCAATACCCCCCAACCCACAACACACCCTACCCCACCTCCGTGCAAAACAAAACAAAAACAAAAACCAGGAGAGAGAAAAGTGGCAGCTGAAGAAAAAGGCTTTCGGCTTTGGCAGCGGCACAGGGGTGTAAACTTGGAGCTGCCTCCCTCCGCCTCTGAGCCTGATCGCCGGCAAAGGGGGAGCTCGCAGATTCCCGGGGAAGGGGACGAGTTCGGACCGGCTGCAGACCGTCGCTGGCAGACGCGTGCTAAAGAGAGAGAGAACGAGGGAGGGAGGGAAGGAGAGAGGGAGAAAGAAGGAGAGAGCGAGGGAGGACGTGGATGGGATGGATGTGTGTGTGTGTGTGTGTGTGTGTGTGTGTGTGTGTGCGCGCGCGCGCGCGCGTGTGTGTGTGCGCGCGCTGGTTGGGTTTTGGATTTTTTTTTTTTGCTTCTTTTCTCTCAAACTCCCTCTCTCTCCTCTTTCATGCTCAATCCCCATCCATTTGCGTGTGCCAAAGCCAGTAAAAGGGGGAGGAGGGAGGGATGGGGGGAGATGGGGGGGGAAGGGAGTGAGAGAGAGAGAGAGAGAGAGAGAGAGAGAGAGAGAGAGAAGGATCCACCTATTTGGCAATGAGACATCCTAGAACAGCCAATGGCTGTGTCCAAGGGGAGGAGGAAACCGGGCGAGCCGGGAGGGTGGGGAGAGCCCCCGGCAGTTGGAGACCAAAAACAATTTGCCCAATCGACAAGTTCACGTCTAATGAACAAGCAAAGTCCAGCAGTTATGAATTTTTCATTCCAGGCTCCCACTCGGGTCCATTTGGCAGCGGCCACCCAGCAAATCTGAAGGGGGTGGGATGGGGTGGGGGCTAGAATTGAGGAAGACTCGGAATTTTTTTAAGCCAGGAAAATAAATAAATAAAGGCCTGATTCCGGGCTTGCTGGCGGGCGGGAGCCCCAGAAGGCCTTGGGGAAAGCAGCTGCGCCTTCTCTCGGTGTTTTGGTTTCAGTCTCCTTCTCGCAGACCCATATACTCTCTTTCTGGTTCTATCTCTCTCTCTTTTTTTTTTTTTTTTTTTTTTTATGGAGCGCACAGGGGCGAGTGGAAGTTTTCCTCCCCAGCCATACACAGGAGCCGTGCTATGAATAGAAAGAGAAAAAGAAAGAGAGCTCCAAAGTGTTGATGCCAGCAGGACTTCCAGAGCAGGGACCTGGCGCTCAGGGTGCAGCCACTTCTTCGTCCTGGGGTCTGGCTGCTGCTCACAGGAGACAGGCGGCCTCCACCACGCCGCAGTTCCCTTCCCCAGCTCCCAGCAAGCTCAGCAGCCTCCCTGGGCCCACACCCAGCCACACACGCTCCATTAGCAGTGACAAGGGATGCCAACGCAATGCAGCTCGGCTCGAGAAACTGCAACAGTTTATGAAAATAGCCTCCTGTCACAGTACTCCGCTGACAAGCACTCCATGCAGCCACAAACACAACAGCCAACCCCAGGAGAAGTGACAAAGGCAGGAAGATGGACACTACTTCCCAACACTGAGTCCTACTGACACCTCCCACCACCACCCAGAGCTTAATTCTTTGCTTTCTCCAGCTCTGTCCCCTCTACTTGACTGATGTGTGGTGTTTCTTAGTTGGAGGAGGGGAACACTCACCAGTCCAATTCAATTCAGACTAAAGGGCATGAATCCTATGGAGCAAGGTGCAAGAGCATAAAATAAAACCTGCAGGGAGAGAGCTAAGAAAGGAAACAACAGAACAGAAAGGAAAGGAAAATTGGGACAACTTTGGGGAAACTGAGTCACAGAGAAGAAGCCTACCATGGAGCTCCTGGGCCTTCCTCCCAGGCTGCAGTAAGGTGAGCACTGAGGAGTGAAGCTAGAGTGCCTCTCCATGGTGTTCTCTCTGGGAAAGGCTACTAAGCAGCCCTGCCTCGAGCCTTCAAGAAGCAGTGAGGAGGAGACAGTTATTAAAGAAATGAACAATAGAGGAGGATGAGAACACTAACAGGGAGAGACTGATCCTGCTCTGGAGCTGTCCCCACAGCTGCCCTCTGCCCAGGTGAGGTTCAGACCTCAGCTGGCAACGCAAAAAAGCTCACTGCTCATTCGTGCCCCTTTCTTCCCCACTTGAAACCCTGTGCTTGGTGGCCTTTACACTCTGCAGAAAGGTTCCCAGAAAAGTGCCTGGGGTGTGCCAAAACAAAACACGCAGCCCTGGACTGGCGCTGAACCCTGATAATGGGAAATTTGCCGCCCAGCACCTGGGACCCCAGTCTGGACCCTGAATGGTCTGAAGTGAACTCACGGCCCCGACTAGAACTGTTAGAGATGAGAGAGCAGGAGGTAGGTGTCATTTCGGACAGGCCTCTTAGGGTGGCGTTCAATAATTAATGTCATGTTAATAACCAGCTTCAGTCCAATTAGCCAAAGATGTTAGCTGAGTGACATAAGATACCAAACCCTACCTCTCTCCACCTTGAGAGAAGCAATCTTACTTTCTAAAGTCAAGATGAGATAGTAGAAACTAAAAGTGAGTTTATATTTTGCATGGGGGTATTTTTCTGGTATTTTGATTTATACTAAATATTAGACACTGAAAAGAAAATGGCCAATGTGAGCCTCTGGGAGAATTCTGGCATGTTCAGTCTCAGACCACAGTGCCGAGTGGAAAAGACTTGCTGAATATGGGTGGATTCTGAATCCGGTAGTACAACTAGGTAGGTGGTAGGGAGATAGTGGATGGGAGGATCCATGTGAACATTAGGGAAACAGGAGCTCCATGATTCATTCCTGGATGGAGGGAGGGGTCAAAGGTAGACGGAGTGGTAAAGCGATTGGACATACAATAGAAGTGGCCTAGGAGAGCCAGTAGATGTGTCAATGGAGACTCAGGGACCCATGCAGCGCCCACCTCGTCCCCTCAATGCTTCCGTAACAGGAGGAGCAACAGGCCCTTCCTAGGACAATCATCAATTGTCCTTCTCCTGGCAGCGGCCATAACCTTGAAGGTGTGCAGAGAGGATTCCCAGGCAGCGCTCTCCCCTCACCCTGTTTCCACAGTAGAAGAACAGCCAGGGTATTCTGAATGCTTGGGGAGGGAAGGCAGAAGGTCTCCCTCTCTCTCCTGTGGGCACACACAGAGAAGAATCTTGCTCAGGTTCCATTAGAAATACTTGGCACACCTCCACCCCTGCAGCCCCTTCTCCTGCAAGCCACTGGTGGTGGCTCTAGGCCCTGGACACACAACACCTGACAAAGGAGACTGTCCCCCTTTTGTTAAGAGAGTGGAGGCTCCTGTTGGAGGATTACCTGTCCCAGACCCAGACTCCTTCCCTTTTGCCCTCCCGCAGCCCCCTTCCCCGCTGCTGGGAGTTCAGATGCTCTGCACCCTAACCCAGATTAGAGCCAAGACAAAAACCCTCAGACAATTCAAGACTTCCCCAGGGCTGAGTCACCTACAAGTGCAAGGGTTCAGGGAATGGAGGGGGCAAAGGAACAGGCTGGCCTCTGTGGGGTAAGAGGGGGGAGGCGGAATAGGAATGAGAAAAATAATGACTGAAAAACCAAGGGGAAAGGAAGTGAGTGATGCTGGTGAGGGCAGTGAGCGAAAAATAAAATTAAAGCCAACACGGGGCAGAAAAAAAAAAAAGAAAGAAAGAAAGACCCAGGAAATTTGGGGAAAAAGATATTTTTCCCATTTAAAAGAAATACTGAGAAGGCAGACATAAGAATTTAAAAATTCACATGAGCTTTTGGTTTGTGGAAAGCAATGTTTCTGCTTTTGTGAGAGAAAGCCCTCTCTTGTTATTGTCGAGTATATAGAATTTGATTTAAAAAAAAAAAAACAGCAACAGTTTACACTGAAACATTTCTAAAATACTCATGCTGGTTTCAGCCACCACTAGGAGAAATGTGCCCCCAAAAGGAAAAGACTGAGCAGGCCACTGGGAAAAAAAAGAACGGAGAGGAGAAAGACAGAGAGAGAAGGAACTAAGCCCAGACAGAGAAAGCCAAACTGCAAAGAGAGAGCAGGAGCACGACGGAGGGGAGAATGAGCATGGAGGAAAGACAAGGGCTCTGGGACAGGAGAGGGAAAAAAAGCTAGGGGAAATGACTGACTGCTTCTGTTGCAAGAAAGTAAAACATGCGGTTTTCCAAAACTCCACAAGACAAATGAGGCCTTGTGGATTATTTAAGGGAAAAAAGAAAAATAAGTACAGAACCTCATGTATATAGTATTCCAAAGTCTTCAGGAAACAAAATAATTTTCCCAGCCTGAGATCAGCTTCTTAATTGGCCCATACCTGCCAATAGTGAAACATCAAGAAGCATAAGAAGTTAGTATCTTTAAAGACAGGGCCACTGTTTGGAATTCTCTTTATTTTTTTTTAATAAAAAAAAACCTATTTGCCAATATCCTGCTGGTTTTAAGGCCCAGGTTTATTTTTTCAGACCCCAGACACATGCTAATTATATATATGTATGCATGCACACACACATACATACGTACACATACACACATATATTCATGCTAACTTGGATAACTATACAGTTAGTGCAAATAACTGACAAAGCCTACGGAGAAATTACGAGACATTTCAGTATGCATTTTACGACTGCGTATCAGCAGCCTGGGTAAAAAAGGACACAGGAAATTTTAAAAGGCCATAAATATAGCCCTGATTAGTCTGCCCAATTCTTGGCATTTCATAATTCAGTCTTGGCCTGAACCAAAAAAGCAGACTTCGACCTCGTATCTCCGAGATCTCCCATCTTGTACCACAGAAGAAGGGGCACAAGAAGGCAGTGGCCAGACTCGGGGCAGAGATGCAGAGAGAACTGTGGGCAGAAATAGGAAGGGGCCCGGCTGTTTGTCCTAGAGGTGGGTGGGGCCTCCCCTCTATGCGGGCTGGGGAGGCTGGAAGGGGCTCTGCCGCCAGAGTAAAATCATTCAAGAGTCTGGAAAAGCCAGGCATGGAAACCAGAAGTGTACACTGCGAGTAGGCTCGCAGAATTTGGACAAAGCGGGTTTTTGGCTGCCTTGGGCCTGTTTTCCTCCGCTCGGGAAAGACGGCCCCGCGCACGGTTTTTCCAGCGTCCTCACGCTGGCTGAATGGATTGGCCCCACAGCCCAGAGCTGGGTCTAGGACGGGCCTGCCTAGGAACCAGACTGCACACTCCTCTCCTATAAAACCGTGCCCCCCTTTCCCCTTCCTTTTCTCCTCCTGACTACAAACCGGGAGCGGTGGTCTGGGATCAGGCCAACAGGCAGCCTCGTTCTGGCTCTGAACACTACCCTGCTCCAGGCACATCTCCCCTCACCCTCCTGGCACCGAATGAAATAGGGTAGGAACAGGGGACTGGGGGAGACAATCTATTCTCTCTAGTGTAACTGGAAATTGTTTACTTTCATCCTCTACAGGGAATGGGAAACAAAAACCCTAGTCTTTAATTCATTATTTAGCTTGAAACTTCCTTGTGTCACCAAATAGAAGTAAAAGCCAGGAAGACCAGAGCCCTCTCCTCCAGCCAGGGGGGCCATGTGGGGATGATGGCACCCTCCGCAGAGCACACAGGGTAGATGACAGCCAAGAGCTGTGAGGGGCAAGGGCAGTGCAGAGCCTGAGCCTCACCCACTTCTTCGGCCTGGAAAGTATCACTCCACAGGGGCTGGCCGAGGGCCTGGGGAAAAGGAACAACCCCGGGGCCAGCTTCACAAGTGTCTCTAAAGAACTGAAAAATTGACAAAAGGCCGGGGAAGGGAAGACCAGCACATGAAGATGAGGGCTGTGCCCAGCACACTGTGAAAATATCCGCAGGGCAAGAGAGAAGGCCAGAGCAAAAGACAAAATGTTGAAAACTCGCGGGAGGCCCAGCTGCCAACTCCTGACCCCAGAAAAGGCTTGGGGATCCTCCAGGGAGATGGTCCTCTCCCTTCCCCAACCTGCACCTCGGAGACTCCTCCTGCAACCTTGCCAGGCCCTCTGCGGGAGCTCCACGAGGATCCACTGTGACACCCTGCCACAGAAGAGAAGGGCCTGGGGGAGAGAGGAGAGTTTCTCTGAGGCCCCGTGCCCTCGCTTGGTCTGCACTCTCCGCACCCTTGGCCCAGAGAGAGCCTCTTTCTTGCAGTTGCTGCGGCAACAGGCAGTGCCCAGAGCCCAGGGTAGAAAGCGGGTGGCCGGGATGGGAACGGCCGAGGGTTTTCACAGCTCCAGGGCTCAGGAGAGCTGGGCGGGCCCTGTCTGGGCAAGTGGCTTCCCTAAAAAGTACAATTTTAGGAGTTGGAAGGAAGACATTTTTCAATTCCTCAAGATGTATTGCTCCCCACAACTATTTTATTATCAGGATCACTGCCAAGGAAACCTGAGAATCCTCGTTCCCCTGGTGTCTAGCCCCTGCAGAGGCTGGCACCAGGGGTGCCCGGAGCTCAGGACCGTGCCTACCCCTCGGCCACGATCCGTTCCTCCACGGCTCCCTTTCTTTCTCACCCTCTCTCCCCCTCTGTGTCCTCCAGTTCCAACACAAACTGTTTGCACGGGAAGTCTCCCTCTATGACCCGATTCAGCACACACAAGAGAAAACTGTGGGCGACAGACCCAACGTCCTAACGAACTTGAGTTAATTAATGCTAAGGAAGAAAAGAGGCGCCCTGGCTCTGTTGAATCACGGTTCACTAGCCCTTTCAGTTTGCTGTGGGTGGAGGAAAAAAAAAGAGGCTTTTTGGTTCAAATATTTTTGGGGGGCGAAAGGAAAACAAAAACACCGCAGAAGGGCCTCGGAGGGCGAAGCTGTCAGTACCTGCCGGAGGAGCAGGAGCAAGGGCAGCGAGTGTCCTCCCCCAGCTCGTGGCCTGAGGCAGCCCTGGGAAGGCCGAGGCGGGTAAAGAAAAGGGAGGGGATTATCAATTGATTTCAGACCTGTTCAAATAAATTGTTCCAAAAATTATACCGTCAGACTATAAGATACATATACATATTTTAAAAAGCCCAAACCCAACAACTCGATTTGAGCAGAGCCGTGAAAATGTTGTAAAAGTGCAGAAAAACGAAGCACGGATGGCACGCGTACAGAAACTTTAAGTGTGCAAAAAAAAGAAGAGGTGGTGGTAATGGTGGGGCGGGAGAACAGCTGCAATTTTGCTTTCCAGATGTTGACACCAAAATGTAATTGGCAACTAATTTCCCTCTTACCACTTTTTATCCTTTGGTCCTGAAATGTTAAAATCCTACAGCTAGACTAAAGTCTGCAGGCAGTCGCCAGGCACTCAGCACACGTGGATGGTCAGGAAGCCTCGTGGGTCACAAGCACGCGAGCTTTGTTATCGGCCCACTAATTTTACAAGCCCTTCCACCCTCCCTTAGTGGGGTAGCCTGAGCAAAGCAGGCTGGGGGACGTTCTTTTTGAAACTGTTATTATTATTTTGTAAGGCACACCCTTCGCTTTACTTTCAAGGCTGGGCCTTCTCCATTTTTTGAAATAAACTTTTTAACAGAAGTGCGGTGCGTAGAAAGAAAACACAGTTCTAAGTCTGCTGCAAGACACATTTTCACAAAGTGAACACACCTGTGTAACCCCACCCAGATTAAGAAATAGAACATTTTCAGCACAGCGGGCCTTGAGTTTTTAAGTTATAAAGTTCTCGCAATTTGTATGCCTTAGAAATAGCTCCTGCCCGCACCAGCAGCATCAAATTGGGGCACCTATGTACACACACGTTACAAGAAAAGGTGCACTACTCATGTGATCACAAAAACTCACTGCTGCAGAGGGGTTTCTATGTGTCACTCTCTTTGTACCAGCCCAACTCTGATCCCATCCACAGAACAACCAAGAGTGCAGCAGGGTTAACACACTGGTGGGACGTGTGTGTGGGAGACAACAGGGCCCACCGAAATGAATACCTGAACAGCCACAGTGACTGAGGGGAGTGCGCAGGCAGGGACTGAGGGGCCTCTGTGCTTGTGGGTCGGAGTCAGGGGTTCCTGACGGGTGAGTGAGCACCCATCAGGGCCACCGGCCCTCAGCCCAGTCCCTCAGAGCCTCGCAGGGAGGGGAAAGGGGAGGCAGTGGCAAGAAGGGAGCCTTGAGCGTGAGGGGGTCCTGGGGTGGGGCTGCTGTGGGAAAGGAGGCCTGGCCCAGTGGTGTCTGCCTCCCCCTTCCCTGGCTCCAGCCCCAGCTGGCTCCCCCCTCACTTTCACTCGCACTAAATTTACTTTATAATTTTAAAATTAAATTTTAAAAAATGCAGGAAAGAGAAAGCACTTGAAGGCAAAATACCTCCCACAATATCTTTCCGAGTGGGGAAAAAAGTTCCTGCTTATGTAAAAAGACGAAACCGAATAACAAGGAAAATAAAAGAGAAACACATTTAATTAAAAACACCTGAAGCAAATAAATAAATAACTCCCTTTGCAAGGCAAAGGCACTGCACAGCTACAGACGCGGTGGCCACCAGCCGTCACCCCCATTTCCTGCCCACGGTCCCCGTTCTTTTCCCGTGGGCAGCCGCGTCTTCCCCAAGTACTGCGGAAGCCCCTTTTCCTTCGCAGCCATCCATCCCTCACCTGGGCGAAGGCACAGGGCAGCCTTTTAGCTTCCCACCAGCCTGAAGCAAACCTCTGCAACCCTGACAAAGAGCCCCTTCCTCTATTTCCACACGTTCCAAGGATGTACCCACCGAAAGCCCAGGACCCTGTTCTCCGGCTCCAACTCTAGACCCTGTGGTTGGTGGCACTGTCCTGGGACTGGACGCCAGGCCCAGCCCAAGTGGGCAGCTCTCTCCCCTATCAAGGGCATGAGGCTGCCAAGGCGGGCTCCTGCGCACCGCATTTTCTTTTACTATTGCATATGGAGCTGCGAAGAAAGAACTGTTTAGGTTAATTTAAAAATATGACATGGGATCTGAGCTCTCAGAGCCTGTGATCTCTCTAAAGAGTTGATTACTTGATCCCTTTTTGGGGGCGTTGCAGAGTAGGCATCTGAGACCCCCCAACCGGTTTGACGCTCCCACCAAACCCCGCCGCCTGGGAAACGCGCCCTCGGCTGGCGCGGGGGTACCAGAGCCCGGCTCCTTTCTTCCTTTCTTTCTTTTTTAAATCGCTCTAGCACAAACCAGGCAGTGGGTCAGGGCCCAGAGGCGGGGGAGGGAAGAGAAGAGGGTTGTCTCTGAAAGAGGGTAAAAAAGGAAAGCGAGGTTCCAACTCCCGGAGAAGAACGGCCGCCGCAAGTTTCTCGGCTTGTGCCAGTTTGGGGATTTGCGAACCAGACCGGAGCGGAGGCAAAGGCGGGTGAGAAAAACCGCCCGCATTCAAACTAACCAGCTCTGCCGAAAAGTGCACTTTCCACTCTTAAATAAGACAATGCCGAAGGGAGAGGAGAGACGAGTTATTTCTCACTCTTTAATTATTCCAATGCTTAGCATTACTTAAAAAAAACAACAACAACAAAAAAAAAAACAACAAAAACCACACACATTAGCCAATGATATATTCTAACCCTCAACAAAGCTAGTATTTTTCTCTGATTACAGACTTTCCCGTGGCAAACCCGGGCTCCGACAACAGAGGCCCCGCAGAAGCGCGCTCCTAAATGAGACACAATTTTATTAAACTCGTAATAATCCTTGCAATTCTGGAGTGCCGTTTCAGCGGCCGCGATCCCAGGTGCCCCACGCCCGGCTCTACCGGGGAACCGGCAAAAGCTAGCTCAGAGGAGAGGTAGGGACGGCTCGCCAGCTCCACGGAGTGCCACGGGCACGTATTTTTCTTTCATTTTTTTAGCAGCCTGTGTCCATCATTCAGCCTTCCTCTCGTGCTTTTTTTTTTTTTTTTTTTTTTTTTTAGATTCAAAGGAAAACTCCTTTAAAAATTTAAAATATCTTTTTAAAGGGGAAAAAGATGACCCAGAATATAAGGTTGGGGGAAGGAGCTAAGTGTGATCTCGGACCTTGAGGTGGGGTGGGGGAGCTGCTGCTGGGATAAGCAGCCTCTGGTTCCAGGGTGCAGGGCACAGGGTCAGCCGCTGCCCCGGGTCACCTCCCCCGGTGCAGCTGGAGCAGGGTGAGTCATTTACACGCGGAAAAGGAAAAGGACCTAACACCACCAACACTCATTTAAGTAATTCGGGTTTATGACTGGCTTCAGAGGGGGCCGACTGGGAGGCCCCTGGGCGCTTTCTCTGAATGTCCAGGGGCTGCTGAGCTCTAGCCGGTGGCTGGGGGTGCCACCAGCTGAACACCAGCCTTCTCCAACAGGGTAAGTTGGGCCCACTGGGCGCACATGTGCTTTTTCCATCCTCTCCCCAGGCCTGCCCGGGAAGTGCTGCAAAATGGCTGGTAGCAATGGGTGGAAACTCCTTAGGGCCCCAAATTCAAGAAGTGTTCCTTGAGAGGAAAGGCGATGTTGAACGCAGGGGATCTGCAGGAATTTTTTCTATTTTAATAAAAGGTTCTCCTTGGAGGCTGCGTAACTGCACGGCCTGAGGCAGAGGAGAGGGAAAGGGAAAGCGCATTTTCGGCCACTTAGTCACATTTCTTCCCTGTTCTCGCTGGAGGCCAAACGCCCCCAAACCCAGCCAACCCTCGAAACAAACAAAAATCTCCTCTGGTAAGTGTCTCCACCCTTATTCCCAAAAATGAGACGGCTTGGAGATAAATGGAGATACTCCTGCGAGGCCTGCGGTCCGGAGGCAGCGACCTGCACCCTGACGGGGGGAGAGGGACCCTCTGGGGATTGATGCCTCCTAGTTGCCTATGGATTCTGGGGCGCTTAAACCCCAAAGTCCCAGAAACAGCCACGCAATAACAGGGCTCATCAACTTCGCATTCATTTCCAAAGCTCCCGCATGCGTTATCTCGTCATGTAGCAGGGTGGGCACAGGAGGAGGGAAACTGAGGCAAAGGAGTCCCTGACCCCCACCCCAAACACCTGGGAACTAAACCAGGCTCCAGGGCAAAATGCCTGCCTCCCTTCGAACCCTCTCTGGCGACTGCTTTCGATGCTGCAAAAAGCCAGCGCCCCAGAACGCGGAACAGGCCGCCTCGATTCCTACGCCCCGAGTCACTTTTATTTTTTTGGTCGCCGTGGGGTGAAGCCGCGCTGGGAGGTGTGCCGCCCCTGCGCTGTGTGGGGTCAGAAGGATGCAACAAGGGACAGACACGCACACGCGCGCACACACGCACCCAGGGTCTACAGGGTGACAGATTCTGAGGCCCCATCTATCGCAGCAGCTCCTTTATTCCCCTTCCCAAGGTCCCGTCACCTGCCCGCGGGAGCATCAGTCCTCACTCCTCACTCAACGCCTGAAGCAGTTCGGCCCCAGTGAGCCAAACGGGTGTCACAGCGCTTCCCACATCAGATGCCTCGACGCACGGCTTCCCGCCTTTTCGCCTCTGTGCGCACGCGCACTTCCGACCTTGCTCAGGACCTGCTGGTGGCTGGAGGAGCTCTAGGGCCCCACAACCGGCTGTCCGCACCGTCGAGTCTATGCTGTCCCCTCCCATCCCATGCTGCGCAGTGCCAAGTGACCGCGACTGTCTGCGGGGTGGAAAGCACACAGTCCTCCCTCTGCCTGAGGTTTCTCCACGACTGTCCACCCACCTGTGTTTCCCCGCTCCAGGGGTGAGCAATTGCAGCCGGTCCCGGAAATGCCACGCGCGAAGAATACCTGGGAGGTGATAATGAAAGGAACCCATAGGCAGCAGGCACCTGCCCATGGGCACACGCAGGGGCTAACATACAGGGCATGGGCAGTACTACATCTCTGCTGAGGTTTGCACAGGCACAAGATGGGATGCACACGTGGACTGGAGAGGCTTCATGGCAATGTAGGGGCTGAGAAGGGAGGCGCAGAGGGCCGTTCAACTTTCTTCAGCCGGGTTAGGGCATCGAAGTCATAAGTTGGATAGTAGGGTCATCTAAGGAGTCCTGGGGCACCCTCCCCCACCTCCGCTCAGGAATGTGCTTATATTTTAAGGTATCTCCCACACCTCTAAAACCCACCCACACTCACTCCTGAGAGGTCCACGGTTCACACAGGAAACCTGCCTCCGCGCCCTGCGCGCCGGAGGGTAAAGCCAGGAGGGCAAGTAGCGCAGGGCCTGAGCTGCCAAGCTGGACTCAGGGGTGCAAATGGAAGTTTCGCCCTAGGAGGGGGGGGAAATTAAATGGACTCTTTGTGGAGAGGAATTGCGGGCCGTCACTCAGGATTAATTTAAGCAGCAACAGCAAACACACACCAAGAAGCAACGTCTCGCCGCCAGCACCCACCCCCACGACTGTGTTTCGGGGAGGGCCTTTCAGAGGAGGGGGGTGTTCCTGGCCTTTAAAAACGTGGGGCGTCCAGTCAGAAGGGGAAAGGCTGCTCCCGCCTCGCCTCACGTCCTTGCTTGGCGAAATGGGTTTTGCAGGTTTGGGAGGAAGCCGAGTGGGGGTGGTAAAAATCCAAGTACAGACGTGGAGCAGGAATGGAGGGAGATTCTTCACATACAAAAAGTACATACAAAGGTACAAATTTCCAATATAAATATAGCACATACAGAGGTGCTACTGGGCAGCTCTGGGACATCTCACCTGTACCGCAGGGACTTTTGGGGAGGTGGTGTTCTAAAAGAAATGGGGGCGGTGGGAATTAGGCCTCCGCTTCCTAATCCCCTCCCCCAACAACCTGAATGCGGCTTTGGAGCCAGGTGCCCAGGGCGGCCTGGCAGGTGTGCGACTCACGTGAAACACACTCATGTGCAGGCTGGGGAGGTGCGTGCCCACGTGGACCTGGAACCACGTGCGTGGGCCCTAGCGGCTCCTGCGGGCTCACAGATCCATGGGACCACCAGGAGGGTGTAGGGCAGTACCTGCGCTCTAAACCCAGTATGGGTGCAAGCAAGAGTGCGCGCGCGCGCATGTGTGTGTTCGCCCCTCGATGATCTGATGTCGGGCAAGGGCGTGTTCATGGGTGTGTGCTACTCATCAGTGCCACTGGGCTGTCAGGCCTGGTTGTGCATATAACTTGGCGGTGCCTGGGATCCCTGTCGGGGGCTCAGGACAAGGGCGTGCTCGACCCCAGGCCGAGACACTGTGCACGAGCGTGCTTATGTGCGTGAGCATGACCGAATGCCGTCCAAGGTTTCGGACGTGGGCGCGCATGCGTCCGGGTGTCCCCCATCGGGGCCTCCACGCAGAACTGTGCGGATGTACTTGCACGCGCCCTAGGAGTGGCCACGTGCGCCCAGGCCACCGTCGTGGCTGGGCTGAGCCCGGATCTAGCCCCGAGCGGGCCAGGGGGCAGGGCCGACTGCCCCGCGGGCTTTGGCGGGATGTCGTTGGAGCAGTGTTGGTTTTGGCCAAGGCAGCTATAATGGGGGAAGCCCCGGGGAGCCGGCGGGGGAGGAACAAAGAAGAAAAAGGCGAGGGAAGGCGGGAAGGCGGACTGCAGAGGAGGAGGAAGAGGAGGAAGTGCCTTGGAATGCAGAGAGCCCAGGGGAGTAGGGGTGCAGAGTGCCTGAGGCTAGGGACTTAGGGACTTGCCTGGGAGCCCATGACTGCCACTTCCCCTATGTAGACAGGGATGCAGCTTTTGAAGCCCCTGAACTTCTCTGCCTCACTGGCCCCAGCCAACAGGCTCCTACACACGGAATCTCACAGGAATGGCTCAGCCACTGTGAATGACAAGGAGCCAAAGAGCATTTGGGATGGAGGGCATGGCTCACACTTGATCTTGGTCAAGAGGCCGAGAAGTGATAGAGGCATGGCTCAAATTTCCTCAGCTGAAGTTAGACAGTTTGAGGCCCCTTCCCCTGTTTCTTGACTGGGCTGCTTAGAACCTGTTTTCCCAATCTGGGGGATGGGAAGGGAATTCCCATGGAGAGGATCAGGAGGGGTACCCTTAAGTGGATAGGAGTGGGTTGAAAAACAGGATGACCTGTTTGAGTCTTGCTTGCCCCTAGGGGCCTGGCTGAGTACTTCCTGCTACCCAACTTCTCGTCCCATGACCTTGGCACTTGACTCTTCAGCCTCTGTTTCCTCATCTGTAAAACAGGTTACTCATACCTGCCTTATATTGGGAGGGTTATAGGAGGTCACGTGCACCCGCCTGCTGCCCTGGCATAACTGCTCTGGAGTTGGTAGCTGTTATTTTTATTATGAGGAGTCTATGGCTGTGACAAGCTGTGACGCTTGGTGTGATTGCGTGAGGCTGGCTGTGTGTGCGACTGTGCTGCTGTGTGTGTGTGCGTGTGACAGGTTGTGTGTGAGACTGTGCGTGGACGACAGATTGTGCCGGTGTGCGGCAGTGCCTGTGACAGGCTGTCACTGTGTGACAGACTGCGGGTGGTGGGGTGTTGCGAGTACCGACTGTGAGTGGAAAAGAGGCGGTGTGTGGGGCTGGAATTAGGGGACCCCAGCAAACCTACCTTGGTGAGGGTCTGGCTGACAGTGAAATAGGGAGGTTCTTGGAGATAGGGGGCAGTCTAGTGTCTCCCAGGGCCTTGGTCTTTCCATTGTGTTGAGTGGGACCCCACCTGCTTGCAAATCTCAGGAGGTTATGGATCAGAAGGACCCTATGATAGAGCCCCACCTTTACCTCCTGTGTCAGCTCAGATGCCCACCCCCAGCTTCATGCCTGGGTTCATAGGGCCCCAGGAGGGTCATCAGTGACCTCCAGGCATGAAGGACCCTAGGTCTGACTGGCTTTGGTGAGAGACACACACCCTGAGCCTTTTCCCCACACTTTCCCTGAGCTCCAGGCCTGGGCAGGGCTGGTGAGACTGGGGAAGAAGGGATTTGGGGAAAGATCAAGAAAAGCCAGGAAATGGAGACAGAAGGTGAGAAAACCAGACATTTCCTTGGGACACGGGTAGCCCAGAACTGCTTAGAGTCCAGGCCTACAGTCAGGTGGATGAACATCAGATTTGTGGGGTCAGGACTGGCAGCCATGCCAGCAGACACCATGAGCCCTGCTTGTACCCCAGGCCCCATACTCACTCCTCAAGTCAACCCTGGTAGAAAGACAAAAAAATCCCCTGAGGCATTCTAATCTGTGTGGGATTCCACTTTGTACACTACCCAAGCCCACCAACTCCTTCAACGGTTGGAAAAATTGAGGCTGGGAGGGGGAAAGAGACCCTTCCTAGCATCCACTCATGCCCAGGAGACCAAATATAGGACTCCAGGCTGTGAGAAACCTCATCAGCTGGAAAAAATCCCAGGGCCCATGGGTGGAGGGCAGCACCCTGCGAACCCCACCCTCCCCCTTTGGTGTGTCAGTATGTATATGTTGTGTGTGTTAGGGTGTGTGCTGTGATCCACAGCTGTCTTGCACCTGGTGTGCAAGCCGCAGCATGATGTGTGTCCCTCTGTCAGATCGGGCCTCTGTGTGTCTGTGTGTCCATTCAGGGCCAGCCCCTGCCACCGAGGAAGGAGAGGCATCGAAGCACCCCCTCTCCCCACCCCCCCCGAAAGTGTGTCTTTGATACTTGCAGCCTCGGCAGCGAAAAGCAAGTTTCCACAGGGCCGTCTTGGGCTGAGGCCAGGCCGTCCTCAAATAACATTTGAAGTTACTTAGCAAACTTTGTTTAGTGCCGAAGAGAGGCGCAGGCAGCGGGCTGCGGGGGGTGGGGTGGGGGTAATAAACCGGTTCCTCCAAAGTCCTTTGGCCCTCTGGGGGCACAAGTGCCCAATGTGAGGCTTGGTTTCCTACCCCAGCTCTGGGGAAGGGAGTAGGAATCTTGAAGCCTTGGAGGGAACTTGGGGGAAAAGGGGTCGGGGCATCCTACAGATGTATCTTCCCTTTGGAAAGTCCAGGCTCTGGCTAGGACTGAAATGCCCACCCTGGTTTTCCCATGGCTCAGAGGCTGACACTGGGCCCCAAGGGCTGATCAGAAATTAGAGGGTCTGCACTTTCTCTTCCACACCTTTTGTGCGGCCCTGCTCTGCCAACCTCAAGGCGGGTGGCACAAGCTGGCTTGGAGAGTGTGTACCCCTCCAGACACACACACACACACACACACACGCGCGTGCGCGCGCGCGCACACACACACACACACACACACACATAAGCTCTCACACACATACTCCCCTCCAAGCTCCCACTCCCAGTATCCCAGCCCTAGGCAGCAGAGAGGGCCGGAGAAAAGCGATGGAGATGGCAGAGGGTTTGGAAGTGAGGTTGGCGCCTATGGGAGGGGGAGGGGAGAAGATGCCAAAATGGTGAGCCATTACAGGGGAGGAGCGGGAGGGAGGAAGCGAGCAGGAAGATGGGAGCCAGGCAGGCATCATCACTGAGCTCCAGGCTGCAAAGGGGCAGCAGGAAAAGCAGCCTGGGCCCTGCCAGGGTGTAGGCATGGGGTACAAGCCCCAGGTGGCATGGGACAGGCAGGGGACAGGGAGGCACCCAGCATTCCCCCACCCCAAGCTTCAAAATGGAGACTGGCAGCAGCAGCCGCTCAGCTCTGCCCGGGCATGGGGTGGGGGTGGCGGGCAGGCAGGGCGCCAAACCAAATGCCACCAGCCTGGGCATGGTGGTTGCCAGCCGACAGTGCCGACCCCACCAGCCCCCGCCCAGAGCCCTCATGCCTGGAACTTTGAGGGTGGAGGAAGATGGGAACCCAGTGGGAATCAGGGGTCTAGCAGACAAAGCCAGGTCCCCCCAAACCGTGGGCAGGCCCCCAAGACCCTACAAAGATGGCGCTGCCTGGCACTGCCAGGGTGATGGGCTGAGGTAAAAATAAACCGGGCCCGCCCCGGGGGAGCTAAATTGAGGGGCCCAGGTGGAAGTGCCACTCTGGGCCGCCAGCTGCCCCTGCCCCACCCCCAAGCTCAGAGCAGCAGGGTTGAGAACGCCCATCGAGGCCTGGTTTCTGCACAGGAGATGCCCCAGCCATCTTGTCCCCAGGTCTTCGGTGGGCACATACGTATCGACAAGTACAGATAATGGGTGACCTCAGGCTACAGCAATAACAGGCCCTGAGTTCCAAGCAGAGGGTAGGATGACCATGCTAAGCCACACACACTTGACCTCCAGCCTGCCCCTTTGAGAGGGAAAAGGGCCTGCACTCGAGCTGTGACAGGGATGTTGAGTTGACAGTCAGCCTTGCAGACCACCTGTGCTAAAACTGCAGCTGCCCAGCACTCCTGTGGACCCTGCCTGTTCTCTCCCTGTACATCTATTGCTGTCTCAAGTACTGGACACTCCCTTGTCTATTAGGGTCACTGCCCTCCCACCAAAGCTTGCACCTTGGCTGATTTTGCTCACTGCTGAGCCCCCGGGGCCCAAGACAGGGCCTGGCACCCAGGAGGTACTTGGTAAATATTTGTCAAAGGAATGCACAGGCCCCCGGCTGTAAACCCAGTACATAGTCTCCAGCTGGGTGCCCAGCAAGGTGTGGGAAAGGGTGTCAGGCCCTGCTGGGGTGAGGGCAAGCCTAGCTAGTGGGGTGCAGAGGAGGTAAAACCATCAACCACTCTCAGTTTGAGCCCTGAACTGAGAAGGTCAGAGTGGTAAGGAGGGTTCAAGAGCTGACAGGTAAGGCAAGTTTCAAATGGGGGCATGGAGACATACAGGCTTACTCTGAAATTTAGGAAAGGTCTGAGAACAAGCTGCAATTCTGTCCCATTGGTAGGATTTAGGATGGTAGTGATCAGAGAAGCGGCCCAGGCTCCACTACCTCCTAGCCTTTAACCCTGGCACTGGATGCCTCTTCTCTGAATCTGTTTTTCATCTATAAAATAAAGGCCTTGACATCAAGCACTGTTTTAAAGCACTTTCTGTAAGCCAACTCCTCTGATCCTTACCACGGCCCTGTAAGAAGAAACTGAGGCCCAGAAAGGTTGACTGCTTTGCCCCAGGTCACACAGCTAGTGAGTAGCAGAGCTGGGATTCAAACCCAGGAAGTTGGCTCAGAGGCTCCACTCTCCTAATAATGTGTAAATGTCCCAAATGTCAACAGTGCCACATTAGAGGAAACCTGCCTTAATATTCTGCCAGATACACACAGTAACACGTACGTGGGCAGAGCTAACCCCTGCCATCCCTGCCTCACATAGAAGGACTCAGGGAGACAAGGGTGGGGGGAGCCCTAAGCACATGGTGCAACACAGTGAGCACAGAGCACACATTAGCTATCGCTCTGATTTTTAAGACTAATGCTCATTTCATTATTGTCCTACAAAAGGCTTTCTCCCTGTATGGTTCCAACAGCCATCTTTCTTCACTCTTTTTCCAGAATCAGAAATGAGGACTCAAAAGCCAGAAGATTAGTGAGATAGCCCTACAGAGGACGAGTCTCAAACGTTAGCCTTGCCTCCACCCTAAACTGTCTGGATGCCTGCTAGAAGCAAGACAGTAAGAGTAGAGCTTTCAGCTGCTGGGTCCACCTCTGGACCCAGAAAGCCAGGAGTGTCCTGGGAAGGGGTGGCATGTGGCCTCCCAGACTTCAACAAACCAGTGCAGGGATTCAGAACTCCAAATTCCATCAGGAGAGGTCAGCGTGGTTGAATCTGCTGCTCAGAGACAGTCATGCATGGGGCCAGCAAGCAGAGGGAAGGTACAAGGAGGGCCAGTCTCATCTCTCAGGCATCATTTCCAAGCAGGGCCAGGTGTGGCCCAGGTGTGAATGCATGTGTGGGTGTGACCCTCATCTCTGTGGGCTGAGGCAACATGGGACTGTGTACATGCCACCACCTTTGTGCCTAGACTTGGGGGGACTGCATTTGTGCCAACACCCGGGTCCTGGTGAGCAAGACTGTGTAAGACACTGTGTCAGTTGGCTGCCTGTCCGTGTGTGTCTGCGAGTGTGAGATGGTTATCAGGGGTTAGCTGTGCCCATGGGTGTGTTACTGTGTGTATCTGACAATATATTGGGATTGACTTTCTCCACTTTGGCACTGCTGACATTTGGGGTCAGATCACTCTCTGTGGGGATATCCTATACACTATAGGGCATTGGGCAGCATCCTTGACCTCCACCCACTAGGTGCCAGGGGGCAAACCACCCTCCAAGTGTAATGACCAAAAATGTTTCCAGATACTGCCAAGTGTGTGTGCCTCACTGTAAGTCTCAGAGTGCATTACTGTGTGTGTGCGTGCATGGGCTCCTGTGTGTCTGATGGTGGTGAGGGTAGATCAGTGCTCCATGTGTGCTTCTGGGGTCTGATAGTATTGCTACATGTGTGTCCTGTGTGCTTCTCACCGAGTGTCTGTAGGTCCATGCACTCCTGTATATTTGGCAGTGGTGATGCAAGTGTCTGTGCTGTGTATCTCACGGCATGTTATTGTGTGACTTGTGTGTGCCTGAGGGTCTGCACCCACATGTGTTACTGTGCTGATATTTTTGGGTGTGGCAGGCGTCTCTAGGTGTCTGTGTGTGAAAACGAACATCTTTGTGTGGGGACGCCTGTGTCTGTGTGTGCTTGATTTAGGGAGGTGTGTTGTGCCAGGGTGTGCCGCGCCTGTGTGTAACAGCATGGTTCTTTGTGCCCGCGTGTGCCAGTGAGAGAGTGCGACTTGGTATGAGATGGACCTGGATTAAACCCTCGAGATGATTCGACCAAAGCCCACGTTTGGAGGACCCTCTCAGATGATCTGGCCCCTACCCCCAACTGCTGCTGCCTCCTGAGGCCAAGGAGGTAGGGTACACCTCAGAGCTGCCCTTTCCTCCTGCGTGGCTCCCGCCAAATCAGGTGGGGACAGACCCCTGTCTTTTGCCCAATCTATGCCAGGAAGGCTGACACCAAGCTATTAGCCAAGGGGGCAGGGTCCGCGGCAGTGGTGGTGGAACTGCTCCTTGATCACTGCTGGCCACCACCCCTGGCTACCCTCAGGGTGGAGCCCAGTGGGGGGAGAGCTCCCAGTGCAACCCCAGCTTCTGATTGGCCACAGAGCGCCGCAGTGCCCGCCACCCACCTCCCTCTCCACGGCTGGCGCAGCCACATCGGTAGTGGTGGTGGCAAACGCAGCTCAGAGTTCTGGGCACAGCTGCGCCTCACAGAGGCCTGCCAGCCCCACCAGAAGCCAGACACCCCAGCTCTGTGCCCCCAACCCCTCCCCACCTGCCCACCCGTTCAGCCGGGCAGCACAGTTACCCAAGCCGCTGCCCCTTGGGTTGCCAGGCCCAGTCCTCTTGGCCCCCTCACACATCAGGCCTGTGCCCCCTTGGCCAAGCCCACTCAGGGGGCTCAGGCCCCTGCATATGGTCGCCCCCGCCCTCAGAGGGGCTCTTTGGGAGCGGGGAGGCAGCGAGGGAGAGCAGGGAGGGAGGGAGCTAGCCCTTCTTCTTTTAGTGAACGAGCCCAGAGCTGGAGCCAAAAATCGAGGAGGAGAGATATTCAGACAGAGCCAAGACGCGTTTGGCAGGAGGAGAGAGAGAGGGAGAGAGGGAGCGGGAGGAGGGGAGGAGAGAGGGAGGAAAGAGAGAGGGGGGAGGAAGCAGAGGGGGACCTCAGTTTCCAAATCCACACACCCAGAGCCTCAGAGGGACAGCCTGGGGTGTGGGACCCAGGGCAGGTCTGGCTCTGGGAGCAGTGGGCTCAGACCCACAGAGACAGCCGAACACCCCAGATGGCCAGGCCAGGACGGACACAGGCAGAAGCCAAGATCAATGCATACCGGGCAGACAGAGGGAGGCCTGTGGGCGGCCCAAACACATACCCGCACCTTGCCACACAACGGGCTTCTGTCCATGCCAGGCCAGGGGCACAGGCGGGGCCCTCAGTGGGGCCACCACGGCCGCCCGACCTCATGGGAAGCTTTGGAGAGGCTGGTGTGCTCCCAGCCACTCACTGGCCTGGCTGCCATAGTGGGCATTTCACACTATGCTTAGAGGCTGAGAGGGGCCAGGGAGAGGGGCCCATGTAGTGAGATATACATCAACGTTCACGGGACAATGCCATGAGAGCAGTACCTGCAGGCACATACATCAACATGTGTGCCAACACAGGTCAACATGGACAAGTCGACACATATGGCAAGGCACATGAAAACATTCCCTCCCCTGATGGTCAGACACCCAGAGGATACAATGAGTTGTACAGTAACACCCCACAGGGGCACCATGACACAAAGACCACATTAGGTACCTGACACACATGGTGACACACACACCTGACCCCACTGTCACCCAAATACAGAAGAGACGAAGTTTGAGCAGGCACACACCCAGTGAAGGACACTTGGAGACACAGAGACACTATGCAGACATGCACGGCCACGTGGACGTCTATAAGAAAATGGTGGCTCTGAGACACAAGATGCCGATAAACACGTGCAAATCTAGGAGAACCCAGGTAGCAGCTCGTAGATGGCCCCTTGGTCTCCACATCCCGGGCTCTGGAGGCGGGAAAGTGAAGACACTCACCCTGCTTTCCCCAACCCAGGTGGAGCCCCGTCCTCAGTGCTGTTTGGAAGCACAGGCTTCCAGGACTCCTTTCCCCTCTTGGTCCAGCTGGAAGGAAGTGCAAGACCCCCAAATTTGCGCTTCAAGAGCAGAGGAGAGGGACAAAGCAAACAAAATGGCTGGGCTCCCAGAAGGTTGGAGGTGAAGGCCAGTGAGCAGTCAGACACTGAGTACCCGAAGGAGTCTGCCACTGCTGTGGCTGCACACACATGGACCCTGTGAAGTACTTACACAGGGTCCCACACATGCATCCTGTCCCTATGGTGGATGCAGGTGACAAGGCCTGGGTGCAGATGCAGAAAAGGCCTTGGAGCCATGCAGATGTCCCTGAAGCCACCATCAAGACCATCTTCATCCCCAGGCTCTTTAGCCCATTCACATCTGTACACACACACACACACACACACACACGCCTGCACACTCCAGCGCAAAGCCCCAGAGATCAGACCCAAAGCGCACTTGGTCGTGCTCAGAGTCGAGATTAGGGAAAGGAAAAAAAAAGATTAGGGAAAGGGCTGGGGCAACCAAAGCACCAAGAAACGCATCGGGTCCCCACAGGGCAGCATAAGCCTGTCTCTTACTTCCTGCCTCCTGGCCCCCACCATCCCTGCCTTGAACCCCTGCTGCCCTCTGCTTAGCGTACAGGACCCCACTCAAGGGAAAACTGCTGGACCATGAGTGGTCTCCCTCCTCCTAAACTCTTCCCTCACTTCCTCTTCCAGGTAGTCCACTTGGATTTCTATGGCTGGGAAGTGTTCCACCCTGCCTTCCACCCCACTGAAGCAGCCTTCCTTGGCTTAGAAGGCCTGGAGATGGCCTAATGATGGTAACCAAATGACAACCAAATGTCATTCTGTTTCTTTAGCACATGCTACGTGCCTGCACCTAACACAGCCTGAAAAGTAAGCACTATTATTGCCGAGTTTACAGATCAGGAAAATCCTATGCTTCAGGTCATAGGATTAGAAGATATAGCACTGGAACTCAAACCCTGAGCTATCTTTTGGCAAAGCTCAGCTCTCAGCCTCGGCTCCCACATCTTCCATCTGGGAGCCCTTGAGGCCACACAAGACATTCCTAGTTTGGCCAGGATGCCTGGTTCCAGGCCCCAGGGAGAGGGGAGCACCTTGCCTTCCACAATAACCCATCAGAGCCCTCAGCTGGGGCTGGACTAGCCTCAAAACAACTCATGGAGCCCAACCCAGGCTCAAGCATGGTCTACCCCATCCCAGCTCATGCTGTATACACCTCCCACCCCAGCCATGGGTATGAAGCAGGCAGGGCTAGTGCCAGAGAGAACATGTGCCATAAAAAGGGAGCCTCGCATGGGTGCCAGGACAGGGAGTGACAGCTTCATGAGACAGAAGGATGGCCACAGTGACCCAGGTAGAGAGCTAAAGGGGCATCAGGGAAGCCCCAGCCCATCCCCCTCCCATGGAACCATTGTGTGTACGGGTGCACAGAAACAAGGGTACATAAACATTCTGCTGCTCAGGTGGCTGTGTGGCAGGAAATGTCAGCAAATGTGTGTGTCTGAGGGGACGTGTATGTCTGTGTACACAACCAGGTATGCAGACATACACATTCACACCCAGGTACACAGCATTGTATAAAGGTGTGTGTCCATCCATCCATCCTTGGATCTGTGTGACCAAATGCGGGGATAAACACACTTAAATCAGCCTGTGCCTGAGGTATGGCCATGTGCCTATGAGCTGATGTTGATACACACACCTCATCTTGAGGGATATGTGTGTTTATGTGTGTGTTGGGGGGGAGGGAGCACAAGTCCATCATCTCCTGTGCCTGTAGGTTTGTCAATGGCCATGTGTCTGGACATTAGCATGAGCATGTCGTTTATATTCTCACCTTGGTGTCGGTGGTGGTTTACATGTGTGTCTGCATTCTGTTGTGCATCTCTGTTTATTGGGGGGTGGAGTCCCATCCATCAGCTCCCTCCCCTTACTGAGGACTCGGGTTCATGGCTGCAGTGGGCTCAAGCAGCTCCAGCAAGCACCCCGCCCAGCTGCCCTGGATTTCGATGCATTTTCCAGAAGGAGATTTTCCCCCGCCACCCTTCCCCCTCGCCCACAGTGCCTTTCCCCGCCAGGGCCCCGCTGCTCCAAGCTCGTTCCTGCTCAATCATTTATTGACTTTAAAATCGAAGCCAATTCTGGTTTGGAAAAAAAAAAAAAAAGAAAAGGGGGAGAGAGAGAGAGAGACAGAGACAGAGACAGAGACAGAGACAGAGGCACAAGAGAGACAGAGTCCAAAATAGAGAGGGTAGCGGGGAGCAGAGATTGGGCCAGAATCAAGAGACAGAGACAGGGAGAGACAGGGACAGTCAATGACAGGACAGAGAGAGAGAGAGAGAGACTCTGACTGGCAGGGCAAACTATGGAAGCAGAAAAATTTGTAAAAACAGAGACTCTGAATCCAAGAGATGTAGCTGTCGGGAGGGGCAGATCCTGCTGACCCAAGGATGGGTCCACTCTCTCCTACCCAGCCGCTCTGGCACACTTGAGCTGTCCAAGCATGGGCCTGTGACAGAACTGAGCTCTTCTGGAGTGCCACAGAAGCAAGCCCTGGCCATCACTCTGAGTCTGGGGGTTGCCCCAGCCCATTCCTTGTGAGAGTGGATCAGCTGGCATTTTCTTTCCCAAGGTGCTATGAAATCTGATGGGCCAGAATCTCACCCAGGCCTCAGAGGGCAGGCCAGGGAGTTGGGCTGGCAGCTGGTGGTCAAGGGGGGTCTTGTTACTACTAGACCCAAAACACCAGCAACACAGACTAGCCAAGCATAACTCCAAAGACAGCCACAGCTCAGACCCAGCTAGGTGGGCAGCATCATCGTTCAGAAGCCCAGGATGGGGTGACCAGTCAGTGAGAGGCACAGATGTGGGTGTTCCCCACAATGCCACAGTGGTCAGAGTGCTACTCACACCTGCATGCACACCATGATACATACGTGTGTATGTGCACTTCACTAACATATACTCACACCTGTATAGGAAAACCCACTCCCTAAGCCACACACATCGATGCCACGCCAGCCTGCCCATGGCTGACCCAAAAGAGCCACACGCAGAATCCCAAGATTGACACAGACATACATACACACACTTCCATCTGTTGACACACACGAGAGTGTGCTGTGGCCACAGCTGACACTGATGCCAGACATATCCTCTTGCCCATGGCCACACACCAGGTCCACGCAGCAGCCATATTCATATGGATTCCCACTCCCAGCTTTGGGCGCACTTGGCACAAGGCTAGCAAGACTCAGACTGGCAGAGAGAATAATTAGGACCCCCTGGCCTAGAGGCTCCCCACACAAGTAAATCCTGCTTGTGGGCATAGCTGGGCAGCCCCCAGGTGTCCCATCTGCGGAGTTTTTGCTGCCAACCTAGGCCTGGTCCTGTAGGTAGTGCCGCCAGGGCTGCTGTGGGACTCTGGTCAGTTCCTGTGTCCTCTCCACGCCTGGGGCCACAGCCCGGGGAGGGTGGTATAGAAGGGCCGGCTCCCACAGGGCCATTGCCTCTATAGAGCGCAGCGCAGGGAACTTCGCTGGAGGCGGGACGCGCTTTCGCAGCGCGCCAAGGTCGGCGCTGTTTTGCTCGCTGCTGACCCGACGGCGTGGCCGCAGCACTGTAGGCGGCGTCCACGGCTGCCTCCCGCCCTCGCGCCTCCGGGCGGCGGGACGGGATTCCCCGGGCCCGCCTGGTCCACCGCACTGCAGCCGGAGTAGCGGGGACCGGAAAGTTTGCGCCGAGGAAAGTTTGGGGGTGGGGGCCGAGGCGGCAGCATCCAGGGTCGGTGGAGAGGCGCGGCCCCGGCTGGCAGCACGCCCATTCCTCCCTCCCCTCCCCTACCCCTCCGAAATTTGGGAGCCCCGCCATTTTCTTAGCCCCGCTCCCATGTGAGGCCTGAACAAAGACTTTGGGGAGACGCCCGGGCCGCTCGGCCCGCTCCGGGCACCCCGGCCGCACGCAGGGGCTGCCACCACTCACGCCGGCCACTGCCACCCTCGAGAACCGCTGCGCCCGACCCGGGGAGCGCCGCAGGACCGAGTCCCGGCCTCTGAGCCCTCGGGATCACCTCCTGCCACTCTGTCACCCCCGCAAACACTGCCAGCGGCCACGCTGCCCGGGTGCCCCACAGTCTCCCACAAGTCGGCGGGAGTCCCGCTGCCCACCGCACCCCAGTCGAGCGCGCGCGCGCACACACACACACACACACACACGCACTCCCGCTCCGCGCTCTAGGGCAGCGCCACGCACGCAACCGGCCACCCTCGGAGCCTCTAACAGGAGTCTGCCGGTGGTCAGGGTCGCACGCGCACGGTGGCGCCCGCACGCGTGCCCGCACTCCCCACAGCAGGGCTTGCACCCCTCTGCCGCCCGCAGGCTCATTCCCCCGACCACTGCGCGCCCCCTCTGTCCGCCCGCCCGCGCTGCCGGCCGGCCTCCTGCGCCCGCTCCCCTCCCCGGTCGCGCGGGGCGGCGGCCGGTACCTGGGTGAGGCAGTACGGGGAGTACATAGCTGGGCGCCGGGGCGAGAGCTCGGCGGCCGACCGCGGCGAGGGGAGGCCCGGCAAGCGGCGGCCGCGCTCGGGCTCTGGCTCCGGCTCGGCTCCTCCGGCCTCCGCCGTGCAGCGCCCTCCCGGCCCGCGGCCCCTCGCTCGGCCCGGCGCCGCTCCGCGCTCGCCGCTCGCAGGCTCGGCCCCGCCGACTCCGAGTCCGCCGCCGCCGCGCTTGCCGCTGCCTCTCGCGTTCGCTGCCGCCGCCGCCGCCGCCGCCGCCGCGCGTCTACTCCATGCCGCCGCCGCTCGGCCGGTCACCCTCGCCCGCCGCCGCTGCGCTGTGAAAGTGAAAGTTTAGACAAAGTTTGGAAGCGGCGCACTCCGGGGAGAGGGAGCAGGCGGGCGGGCGGGCGAGAGGAGGGGCGCGGGGAGGGGCGGGCGGGCGGAGAGCTGCGGGCGGCGCGCGCGCGCGCGCGCGCGCACGCACACACACACACACACAAACACACACACACATGCACGCACACACATGCACTCAGACACACACAAGCGCACATACACATGCACGCACGCACACGCGCGCCCTGGGGTTCACACCAACACAGCCACCCTGACACGTGCCAGCCCGCTTTCCAACGCGGACACACGCTGACACACAGCAGGGCTCAGACCCCGCCACACGTGTCACGTAAAAAACGCATTGCTACACATACCATATTGCAACAACAAAGGACACGTAGACACCTACGCACATACAGCATGAACTCACACCAGGCACACAAGCTACACACATGCACTCATACACCAAGACTAGGAAACGAACCCACAATCCCCACACTGACATGCACACAGGCCCACAATCACATGATGACAACCATGCACACACATTCCAGCAACAAACCATGTTTAACTTCTCAAATACAGAGAGACACACCAACACAGGCCTCACACAGACACCAACCACCAAGATACACACACCAATACCTACTGATACATACAGATTTATGCTAATACAGGCATGGCCACACAACCACACTTTGACAAGGTCCAGACACTCAACTCCTATACATTAGACACACACAACACAAACACACAAAGCTGCACCAAAACATCGTGGCAGTTGCGACAATACAGAGGACACACCCAGGTACGCAGAATGACACTGATAAAAGGGAGATGCACTAACACAAACACACCCATCATCATCTGTACTTATATGCCAAACAACACAAGGAATGCACTGACCCTAATACAAAGAGATATGGTGTCACTGATATTGGCAGTCATGACAACACATAGGCACACACACCATACACCTGATGCCTAGATGTACCCTGGGCCTCAGGGTCGCTGAACAACAGTTTTGATACCCAGTCAACTGACAATGACCCTTGGGGGACCACCTAGCCATGTATATGGGTGCTGTACACAAGCACCCAGGTGCCTCCCATGCACACACACCCACATACGACATACACAGATCTAGCAGGAGCCGCACAGCCCAACCCTCAGGGACAAAAATGGGCATGGAGGCCTCAGGTACATGTGTACAAGGTCTGACAATTTAGTTCGCGAACTCATCCTAGAAAAAATGCTACATACCTCATTGCTGAATATCACTATGGTCACCTTCAAAGTAACCCCCCCCCCCCCCCGCTTGGGAAGCTATGCACCAACACCAGCACCTAGTCCACCCTTCAAAGTAATTTTGGAACTCTATCTGGAATGGCCATCAGAGCTGTCATCATATTACACTTGATGTCCTGAATGTCATAAAAACGTCTTCCTTTCAATATTTCCTTTATCTTCGTGTAAATAAAAAAGTCACTGGGGACCAGATCAGGTGAGTGGGAGGGTGTTCCAATACAGTTATTTGTGTACTGGCTAAAAACTCCCTCACAGACAGTGCCTTGGGAGATGGTGCATTGTCATGATGCAAGAGCCATGAGTTGTTGGCGGAAAGTTCAGTTCGTTTTTGTCTTTTTCATGCAGCCTTTTCAGCACTTCCAAATAGTAAACTTGGTTGACTGTTTGTCCAGTTGGTACAAATTCATAATGAACAATCCCTCTGGTATCAAAAAGGTTAGCAACATCGTTTTGACTCTTGATTTGGACTGACAGAACTTTTTTGGTTGTGGAGAATTGGCTGACTTCCATTGTGCACTTTGACACTTTGTTTCAGGGTCATATTGGTACACCCATGTTTCATCCCCAGTGATAACACAGCCCAAAACATCATCATGCCTCTCCTAAAGGTCTTGGCAAACTTCGACTCTCCTTTGCTTTTGTTCATCTGCGAGCTCCTTCGGGACAATATTTGCACACACCTTTCTCATGCCAAGATTTTCCTTTAAGATTTTCCCAGTTTCTCTATCGATGTTTACTTGGTCTGCCATGCTTCCGACAGTCCACCAATGACTTTGACGCACAATTCAATGGAAAATTACAATGTTTTCATCATTCTGGTCACCCTGACCTCTCTTCATCAGTAATACTCTCTCCCCTCAGAAAAATGTTTAATCTATTTGTCCACTGCCATTTTCTTGGATTAACATGTCCTTGATTTTACTTCCACTCTTGCCATGTTTAAGAAGAAATTTAATGTTTGCTCATTTCTCTAATTCACGCTCCAACATTCTCATGATGGCACACAAAAACACACAACAGTAATAAATGCCACTCAGCAAGACACCACCACAAGTCAGCATGAACACAGCTGTGAGACACAGATATACCAAGGTTATAATACCTTACCGAGTTGTTTATACAGTGCTGCAAACGTAAGCACACAGTGGCAAGTTTGCAAACTTAATTGTCAGACCTCGTGCACACTGTCTGGTGAGGCTCCAGTCCCTCATGCAGGTCCTAGAACCCAAATTTCCAGAGCAGAAAGGAACTGAGGGAAATATGGTGCTGGGGACCCTGGCATGAGTGCAGAAGGAGCCCTTGTGTGACCCCTGGGGTGGGTGGGGAGGCAGAGCCGCAGCCCCAAGGCAGCTCCTGCTGAGACAAAGCTCCCTCCTGCTGCCAGGTGCAACCCGCACCTTCTTGCCCTCCCAGCCAAGAAGCTGTGGCAATGCTCAGCTATGCATTGTCTTTCAGAGGGTGTTGGTGCCCAGGTGTGTGTGGGTGTGTGCAGGCGCGTGTGTATGCAGAGCTAGCTGTGAGGGGACACGTGTGTGTGCGCGCGCGCGTGTGTGTGTGTGTGAGAGAGAGAGAGAGAGAGAGAGAGAGAGAGAGAGAGAGAGAGAAAGAGAGAGAGAGAAATGTCCCTGAGAGGTAGTGCAGGGTAGCTGGAGTCATGTCCTCAGGTGTCTGGGTGGGTTTGGGTGTCATCTGGAAGAAAGCAGACGCAGGTCAGTGGACATCCCAGAGTTCCTTTGTGTGGACCAGTGTTGTATAGTGGTGATTTGGGTCTGGCTGTGTGCCTGGGAGGTGTCTGTGAGTCAGAGAAGGTGAGGATCTGTCAGGCCCTGTGCCAGGCACTGGGGACATAGTGGGGACAAGACAAAAGACCTGTCCCTGGGGGGCTGACATTCTAGTGGGAACCAAGTGTTGATGGGGTCTGAGTTTGACGGGAAGTGCTGGCAATAGGGGAGCCTGGGTGAGCATGTGTGTTTCAAGCTGACTGCCATGTGTGCATCAGCTCTGAGGGTCTTTCTGTCAGAAGGTGTCAGTGTGTGTGATAAACTTGTGTATGTGTGTCAGGGATGTGGGTTTCTCTGTATGTCCTGGAGTGTGTGTGACCAAGTGGGCAAGTAAGTATATAAGAGTACCAGTTGGTCTGTCTGCATTCAGGGTCTATGTGGCAGAACGTGTCAATTGGTGTCACTAGAAGTGTTTTTCTCTCTTTGGAGTGGTCCCTGTGAGTCTAGGCCGAGATGAATATCTGTGTGTGTGCCAGAGTTTGTATGCATAGGTGTTTGTGTGTGTCAAGGAGGGGGACTTTGTGTCTTTGTCAGGGCTGTTGGTCTGTGTGTGACAGGCTGTGTTGGTGTGTGTGACTAGGTGTGTGTGTGCTCATGTGTCAGGAAGGAGGGGTCTCTGTGCACCCGAGGGTATGTCTGGGTACATGTGTCTGTCATTCCATGCTTGGGGGGCTCTGTCCCTGGAATCCCTGGGTCCAACCAAGCCTCCCCACCTGCGCCAAAGCCACTCTACTGCAAGGCCCTGGCGGAGGGAATTGATACGTCCTTAAAAATTCAAGGGCTTCTCGTAAACAGAAACTTTTAACACCGTTTAAAGTTTCAGGGCCGCTGTGGCTGCCTCTGCAGCCACTGCAGGAGGGGGGGAGGGGGACGGGGAAGGGTAGGGGGCTCTGAGGGGGAAGGGGCGGGACTACTGGAGGAGGAAGGGGTGCAGGAAGGGGACTAAGGATTGTGAGGGGCTGAGGAAAGGGGGCAGGAAAGGGGCTTGGGGAGCAAGAGGGGCCTGGATGGCTCAGGAAAGGGGCAGGATGGGGATAGGTTAGTGGGTGGGGTGGGAAGAAGAGGGGAGCAGGAAGAAGCAGGGGATGGGTGTAAAAGGGTCTGGGGGCCTTTGAGGAGGCCCAAGAGAGGCTGAAATGTATGGGAGAAGGAGCTGGGGATATGTGAGCCCAGAAGGAGTTTGGGGAGCCAAGGGGAGGGGGCCTTGGATGGCTAAGGGAAAAGGCAGAGGATAGTTTGTGGAGATATAGGGTCTGAGTGAAGGAGCCACTAGAGCAGTGTGGGCCTGTAGGAGGCTTGAGGGGGGAACAGTGAGAAAGGTCTGGGGAGAGGAAAGAAATGGTAGAGGAGTTTGGGGTGTCTGGGACTTTAATGTAGCTTGGAGCTTGAGGGAGATCTTGAGGTCCAGATGGAACCTCCTTGGCCCCCTGCAAGTGGGTCACAAAAGGGGCACGCCACTCTGAAGCCCCTCACCTGGGGCCTAGTCCTCGTGCCACCTACCTGCCTGTCCCCCCAGCCCCGTCCACCAGTCATGCCGGACCCTGGGCTGGGGTCCGTCCACTTCCTGATCACCCTCTTAATCCTGTATCCAGCCCCTAACCTGGGCTCTGCTTGAACCCACATTCCATTCACACACACACCCACACCACAATATTCAACCCTCCATTCATACACAAGCACACAGCATACACACACACACAACAAACACCTATCCTTCCATTCAGATACATACTCAGACCTGCACAATATCCAGACACACACACAGAGCACATCCACTCTTCCGCTCATACATAACACCCATCCTTTCTGTCACGTACACTCTCACACAACACCCCCCGTATGCACGCACACTCTTCCTGACTCACATACCACTCCCATCCATATTCACAGAAACAAAACACTTGCCATGTTCATGCACATATCTGCACTCAGAATTCTCTCTGCCCACTCAGACCCCCCAATACCCACAATACACCCCCTGCCCCCCAACACATTCACTTTACTCCCTCCTTCACAGCTGCCAACTGAGAGGATTTTTACAGGGAGGCAAAGGGGCTGCTCAGAATGATACTCATGTCCCCACATCCACTACTCCCCAGAGCCTAGGTCTTAGGGCACACCTAGCCCTTGAGAAATCCCAGAGGAGGGAGGCTCTACCAGGAGGCTAGGCACAACTGCAATGCCACAGCTGGAACCTCCCACATTCTTCAGTGCTGGGCTGCCCACCTGGCTTCCAGTGCAGGTGTGAGGGGGGCGGGGGAGTGAGAGCCAGGCCCATGGCACTACCTGGCCAGGATGCTGGGGTAGGGGAGCGCTGAAACATCTGGGCTCAGGCAGCCACATCCTGGAGCACTGAAGGAGGGATCAGGCATTGCTGGGCAGGCCTCGCAGGGGAGGTGGCAACCATCTGGCACACAGGATAAGTGAAGAACTGCTGGGCTGTGGGTGCTGCCAGGGGTGGAGATGGGTGCTCTAGGGCCCTCCTGGCAGGACTGGGGATCCCCACTCCCCAAGAGAGCCCAATGACTCCCCTACCCAGCCTAGTGGGTATGGTCTATGCAACCAGGCCTGGGGTCCTAGCCTTGCATTTACTGCCCTAACCCTGGGCTAAGAGCCCTAGTGGGGTCTGAGCCTAAGGAATTACAGGCCCCACTCCCAAGGCATACCTGACCAGGCACCTGGAACCACGTCACACACACACAGTATCACAAAGACACACCCTGGTATAGACCCTCCTCCTCCTCTGGGGAGTCATATAAAATGCCATAATCACACAGACAGACTCGGGATCACCCAGAGATGTTATCACACACCCTTCCAGAATCACAGGTACAGAAACACACACACAGTCATACAGATCTTCCCAGAGCTACTCACAGAGAAACACCAATAGCAGCACCCTGTTCACACACAAAAACCCTGACCATCACATAGACCCCCATAAAGACTGAGACATAGGAGTTCCCTGGTGGTGTAGTGGCTAAGGTTTTGGTTTTGGCGCTGTGAACGCATTGCTGCGGCCTGGGTTCGATTCCCAGCCAGGAAACTACCCACATACAAAAAAAAAAGACTGTGATATATACCAGTTCACAAGGACACACCCAGACAGTTACACAAACTCCCAGAATCATACACTAAGCCTAGTTACACAGATATAATGCCACACACAGTCACATAGGGATACAAAATCTCACATGGGACAAACCCACTAGGTCACTTATACAGAGATGCTCTGAAAATCATCTATAGGTATGGCACACACCAAGTCACACAATGATATACAGATGACCCACACACACATGGATATATGAGGTCTGTACAGAAAATATCCAGCCATGTAATATGAAAAATAGAGGCATTTATGGCTGGATTTTTTCTGGATAGCCCTTGTACAAGATCACTCATGGTCACAAACAGTTACACAGAGACAGTTGGTCACACACGACACCTGAAGACACATGTAAACATCTCCAAATCACAAATGGGGACACGCAGGCCAGCCCGCAGCAGGCCAGCCCGCAGCTGCATACAAGGTCCTACAAGCATGCACTTCCATATATCCCAGAGGCACAGCCTGGCCAGAGCCCAGGACATGCGGGAGGCAAGGCCTCTGGTAGCAAGCACTCATCTGGAGGCAAAGGGAAGGAACTGGGGAAACATTTCATTTGCAGCCGGCAGGAGACCCACCCCACCCACCCTGGAAACCTGGCCTTGGCTCCTGAATGGGGCCTCTGTACTAGGCCACCACCCAGCCATCCCAGGGAGTGGATATCAGAGGGGTGAACTGGCTGTCCCATGTCCTTGGCCAACTCTCAGGGGCTAACCAGACACATACCAGAGCTCAGGCTAGAATCCCCCAGCCCGGAGGAACCCTCTCCACCCCCATCCCTGCTGTATCTGGAGACCATTCCCCAAAGCTAGGCTGCACGGGGAAGACAGAGGGTCAGGCCATGCCCCCACTGGTGTTGAATCCCAAGTCTCCCTGTCTCAGGCCTATGTGCATCTCCAAGCTTGGCAGCAGCCAGTCTGATGCCACAAGGCCTCTCACTCCAGCATTAAGGTATGACAGCATGGCTATATATGATAGCATGGCTGAGGATATGACAGCATAGTTGTATGTAGCTGGGCTCCCTGTGTAGCTGAGGTGGGGGGCAGTCATAGCCCCTTGGCTCATGTCAGCACACACACTGTCACATACAAAGTGACATTGTCACACCATAGATCACACAGCCACATACACAGCCACCCTGTTTCATCTTCAGTCACACTGTCACACATGCTGTTATACATACCATGCTGTCACACCTTTAACCACACAACCACATTGTCACACCTTCAACCAGCAACACCGTCACACCCTCAGCCATGCTGTCATACACAGAAATGCTGTCACACCCTCAGCAATGCTTTCACACACAGAAATACTGTCACACCCTCAACGATTCTGGTCACACATCCCTTAAGTCACATGGTTTCACATGTCCTCATGGTTAGCCTGACACACTGACCCTCATACCGTATCAGTGTCACACCAACCAGCGAAGGCACACTGACATACTTTGTTCGCATGACCCTACAGCTGTGCTAGCCACATGGCCAGAGTCACTGCCCCACTTGGTCACAAAAAGAAGAAGCAGATCTGATCACTTCATTCCCTGGGTGTGACACACAGCTGTCCCTAGATCAATGTTTGAACCAAACAAGTCATCACTCCAATAACACAACAACACACACTCACTGTCATGGTGTCACAGCAGACACCCAGCAGGTATGGCCATTATACAACTGCTCAAAGATACTCTGATGACACACACTCAGAGCCTCACTGTTGCAGGTGACAGGCACACATCTCACACTGCCACACAAGGCCCACAATCCCTGGACAGAGCTACAAATAAACATGGGTGACAACCGCACCACCATTACAAGTACATCCTGTCTCACAACAGTTGCTCTCCCCAGTGTCTGTCACAACATTGAGACAGCCCCTTAGCTGTCCCAACAGGCAGCCAGGCACTGACATTGCCCCACAATAGTCACTAGGACACCCCCCAGGCCCTCCAGTCCTGGAGCCAGGGACAGGCCCACGCTGATACCCCTCCTCCCCACTGTAATTGGTGCATGGAGAGCAGGGGGCGCTAATGGATGCACAGCTGTCAGCAGTGGGTGCCAGCCCCCCACCTCATGAATATTCATTATCTGGGGCTCTCCTGAACCTATGGGGAGTGTGAGGTCCCAGGCAGCTGGGCACCCCCTTCCGTGACAGGAGGCCCTCAGGTAGCGGGGAGCTCAGCAAGGCCCCAACAGTCCTTGGAACCTACAACCAGTCCCACACACAAGCATACATGAGTTTGTAACCCAGACACACAAACAACGGTCACACAAACTCAAAACCACACCCCAAAACACCATCATATACACACACACACACACACACACACACACACACACCCCTCAGCCTTGCAAACACAGGCATACACACAATCACATGAACTCACAATCACAAATACATAATGACACCCAAACCATCTTGGTCTCTTTCAAACCCACCCCTTAGCCATGTAAACAGACACACACAATCACATGAACTCACAATCACACAATTACACAAACACATACACATCCCAGGTATGCAAGCACACAAGCTCAGTCACATGACCACAAACACATACACCATCACACCCAAACTATACACTCACCAGTACATTCAGGCATGAAAATACACATACATTTCCAAACAGACGGGCACACAATCACCCCAAAACTACAACCACTTTTCATAAAACACCCACATAAGTGTATAAACATGGACCCACAAATTTGCACATATAGTCCCACTAACTCTCAAGTACATCCATATACTACCACCCTAAAAAGCACCTTTATTACACGCGCACAAGCACATGCACACCCACACGATCTCATTCAGCCCACTCCTGACCGTTTACAGAGGGGGAACCGAGGCACTGAATGGTTCGGTTCCCGCTCCTGACTCCTGACAGAGGTTGCAGCCGGGCGCCCCCTGCCGGTAGGCCCCTCCAAGAGCGCGCGGGGCAGCTGCGTTCGGGGCGGGCACGCGCCTGACGTAACCATGGCATCCTCCTGGCGCGCGCGGCCAGCGCACGGGGAGGGCGGGGCGAGAGCGTTGCCATGGCGTCGGTGGGCCGCGTGAATGGGGCATTGTTCGTCTCGGCGCCCGGGCCGGGCTGTCCTGGACCCACCCGGACACACTCGGGGGGGCAGAGATGGGGAGAGAGAGAGATGGGGAAAAGTCAGAGATGGGGAAAAGACGGAGACAGGGAGAGACAAGAGATGGGAAAAGACAGACAAAGCAATAGATGGGGAAAGACAGACATTTAGAAGCCAAGAAGGAGAGCCAGGTGCGAGAGAATTGAGAGATGGAAAGAAATGCACCAGCGAGGAAAGACAGACAGACAGAGGGACAAAACCAAGGAGAGGCAGATCTAGGGATTGCGATGTAGGACGAAGAGCTGGGGTGGGAGACAGAGCAGGACCAGCCAGCCAATAGTGCCAGAGCCCATCACTGTGGCTGGCTGGCAATGGGACCAGGCAGTAGACCAGGACTCCCAGACAAAGTCAGAGACGCTCAGAGGTAGGAGGAGACACAGCCATAGAGAGATCCAGTGAGACGGAGGTTTAGAGATACCAGGAAAAGAATGAAGGGAATGCTCAGAGGGTCTCTGATCCCATCCAACCCAGCTCTTTCTCCATTCCCCTTTGGACAACAGGTCTTCCCTGGTTTGACATTCTTGGAAGGCACACCTCTACCTATACAGCTTCACACACCTGCTGACAAGACACTATCAACACAAGGACCTAGACTTTGGGGACACTGGCCCAGACACTCCAGGATACCCTCATGGACGTAGTGATACCTACAAACATACCTACAGACACCCAGTGACACAGTCATGGTCAGACATACCTATATGACAGGGACTACAAAGTGACACAGTCATAGATTATGGCCCCATAGGTGCACTGTCACATCAGGACCCTGACAGACATGAGGTTCCAGACATGGCCACACACCACCACATGGGCTCACACTCCATGGGAACACTGTTGTATATGGCCATTCCAACCACATGATGTACCTTTACACCTGCGCACATTTCCCTGCACTCATTGACACCATCACGGACATGCACGCTCTTTCTACTCTGCATTGGCCCAGTGACTGGGTACCCTGGCTCCCAGCCCAGATTTCGGGGAGGTCGGTGGGGGTGCTAGGTCCAGTTCTCTAAGTTTGATAGACATCAGTCACCAGCAGAGATGGGGAGCGGAGGGGAGATGAAGCTCTGCCTCTCTTCCCCTCAAAGGGCTGGGTCAAGCAAGGCCTATGTAGTCCCTGAAGTCGTACATGTATGGTTCAGCTTGGCCCAAATATGGACCAAGGGTGTCCCCTGGTGGCCATGTGTGGTCTCTGCACCCATCTGGTGGGGCGATGGCCAGCAGCCCAGTGGCCCAGCCTGAATAGAAGGGCAGAGAGGACAGGCCCAGGCTCAGTACACAGAGCCCAGAGACCAGAAGCCAGGGTCTGGAATCCAGAACCCAGAGGCAGAATTCAGAGCCTGGAATCCATATCCCAGAACCCAGAATCCGAATCTAAATTTCTAGGTACCAAGATCTAGAATCCTGATCCAAGAACTGGGAACCCAGAATCTAAAATCCAGGTCCAAGTGCCAAGAATCCAGAATCCAGGAGTTCCCTGATGGTGTAGTGGCTTAAGGCTTCGGCACTGGCGCTGTCAGCGCTGCAGCCTGGGTTCGATTCCCAGCCAGGGAGCTAAGCGTATACCAAAAAGCAGAAAAAAAAAAAAAAAAAAGAATCAGGAATCCTGAAATCTAGATCCTGTCCTCAGAATCTAGAATTGAGGACCCAGAATCCAGATCTAAGAACCTGGAGTCCAGAGCCCACCTCAGAGCCAGCCCCCTGCCTTCCCCGAGCCCCCAGATTAGAGCTGGGCAGCATGCGTTGGTGAGGATGGGAACAGACTGAAGGGGCAGGAGAAGAGGCCTGCAGTGACCACACAGAGCCTCACCAGCGCTGCCCCCGTGTGTTTATGCACACACACGTGCACATACACTTCTTACCCACAGACCCACATGCCCAAGTATACAGCCTGTGACCATCAGATGTATAATACAACACACCCTCAGATGCACACACACAATCACACACAATCACACACAATCACCCAGGCACCTGGACCCACCATCATTCACTCCTCTCCCAGCACACAGACACACTCTCATCTGTGTACCCAAACGATCTCAGAGCTGCTCCCCACCTTTAGCTATCACACCAAGCATGGACACATAGCCACCACACCCAAAGACATACAACAAATCCAGACTCCCAACCCCACACCTCCACAAGCTTGCAGAATTGTGCAGGCTGACATGCGCATACACAAACACACGCACACACACACACACACACACACACACACACACATACACATACTCCCCCAAGCACAGAGAAGCCCCATGCCTTGGCAGCCACAAAGCCCCTAGGAATGGGACCCCTGGGACGGGGCTTGCCGCGCACCCCCATGCCCACCCCAGCCCTCCCCTGCCTGGCCGGCTGGCGGGCTTTAATACAGATGCCAAACTCATAATTGTAACTGAGGGTGACAGGGTCACCTTGAGCCCCAGATGCTCGCGTGGTGACAGATGGCGTTGGCAAACCTGATTAGCAACCCCCGTGCCAGCGCCTGTGGCACCTGCATCCCTGCCCCTCCCCCGCTCCCCCAACACTCATTACCCACCCATTACTGGGCCTAAGGGAAGGGGGTGGGGGCCGGCTGGCACTGCCCGGGAGAGGGCAGGGACTCCAGGGCCCCCCTGGCACCAAGGTTCCCAGCTGGCTCCCTGGCTGGCAGGAGGTGGGCACAGCTGAAATGGGGGGAGCAGGCGCCTCATATGTCTGCCAGAGAGAGGGGTGCCCACAGTGCCAAGGCTGAGCTGCCCACTCGGATGCTGCCTGAGGTTTGGCACAGAACCTTGAAGGGAGAAGGGAGAGTGTACCCCGCCATAGGCCCCTCATGATCCTCTATCCCCCCAGGCCTTGAAGCAGGGCCTTGGGAGCTGCCTGCCTGGCCTATTCCCATCCCTCTGTGCAGACCTACGGGGTCAGAGGTCATGGGCTCCCACGCCCCGCTGGCCTCACTGGCCCATCTGTTTCCTCAGGTCCCCTCCTCCTGTTCCCCTCACCTGGGGCCTTCCTTCCTGAGGCAGGAAGAGGGCTGAGGGGGGCCCGGCCGCCCTCCTCCTGCCTGCGCTCCGGGGAGCATTTGGAGGCAACCCTGACAGCGCCACATGTCCCTGTGTCAGTGCCAGACGGGACCATCTGCTAGCGCCCTGGTTCCAGCCGCCCAACGCCAGGTTGCCCTCGTCCGCTGCAGACTCTGTGCCCAGCTGAGGAGGGAGCACTCCCCAGGCCCACATTCCACAGGGCCACCCACTCCAAGGGAGCCCCAGTTGGAGTAGCAAATATACAATGCACACATACACACACAGCTGGGCTCAGCCAACCTTTATGGTTCCTATGGAATGCCACACTGGGCGTGCAGCTGCGTGGAGACGGGGGGAGATACAGCTGGGGGCACACGGGTCCTGCTTGTGACTTGGGGGGCACAGGTTTCCCCCAGCAGCTATGTCTGCCTTCCTTTTGTTCTTGGGGTCCCTAGGACAGGGTCGTCACTATATCTCCTGGTCTGGGTGGAGCCATCTGTCCTCCCTGCAGTTTGGAGTGTGCCTTTGACTCATTCCCCGAGAGGAAGTCCAGCCTGTTGGTTCAGCACCATACTGCCTTGGGTTTGAACACCAGCTCTGTCATGTACTGTTGTGTGACCCTGAACAAGTGGCTTTGCCTCTTGGGGCCTCAGTTTCCATTTCTGTAAAATGGAGTGATACCCCTATGTCATCAGGTAGCTTTGAGGGTGACATGCATAAGTACATGTCAAACACTTAGAGCCAGGCCTGGCCAATAGTGAGCACTCAAACGCATGCTGTGACTATGAGTGGTCTACCTCTACAGATGGGGCTGTGTCTGGTGTCCCTGGGAGCAGGGCAAGGACTCTGGAGGCCCATCTGGCTATCCCTGCATCCTTGATCTCTTTGACCCAGTGTACATGATCCAGGTCGGCGTCTTTCTCAGCCTATTTCCCCACATCCAAAGTGTGTGTGTCTGTGTGTCTGTCCATGATGTTCAGCTCATGCCTTCGGGCTGCACTGACAGCCATCAACCAGCACTGTGGATGTCTTCACCCTCCGACGGGAGGCTGCACTGCCCACTTGACACCAAAGGAACACAGATGCCCAGCGCCTACGAGTGGGCACGCAGCTGTTGCAGAGGACAAGGGGGGTGGGGTCCACACCGGGGACGTAGATTGAAGAGCAGTGGCCAAAGCAGAGGTAATTGTGGATGCGCACGGCCGTGCAGCCCAGCCGGGAGAGAACCTAGGTCCAGAGGCAGGAAGACAGATAAAGAGCAGTGGAGTCTGGGCAAGAATAATTGCCCATCCACTTCCACCCCACCTTGAGAGGTATGGATGCCTGAGCTCAAATCCTGACTGCCATCTGCTGGCTGTGTGACTTAGGGTAAGTTACTCAACCTCTCTGGGCCTCAGTTTCCTCACTTGTGAAATTATTAAAGTTCAACCAGGAAAAAAGAAACCATTTTAGGCCTTTTAACGGAGAAGATTAATACAAAGAGGGGCTGAGGGACAGCAGGAAGGGGTGGCATTACAGAAAGCCCTTAGTCCATTACCTGGCATATAGTTGGTGCTCAGTAAATGTTAGTTCCTTCTATGATCCCCTCCCACTAAGTGGATCTATCAGCTCAGCCCCTGATCATGGCCCTTGTCTATTTAAATCCTATACTTCTGGAGTTACCTGGTGGTGTAGTGGCTTAAGGCTTCGTTGCTGGCGCTGTCAGCACTGCAGCCTGGGTTTGATTCCCGACCAGGGAACTACCCACATACAAAAAATAAATAAATAAATAAAAATTTAAAAAAATAAAAATTAAAAAAAATTAAATCCTGTACTTCTGCCTCTGCTCCTTTCCTACCCCTCATCTCCTTACCCTCCCCCTCACTCTACCCCAGCCACCCCAACCTCTTGCCCTGAGTCACAAAGAAATTAGCAGTTAAGGCATGCCTTGAACACAACTATACCTGGCTCCAAAGCCTGGGCCATAAACAACACAGGTATGAATTCCTACAGCCTTTATGGAGCACCACTTGAATGCAGCTGTGAGAGTGTACTACTATGATTGATCATTCAACAAACACTGAGACCCTGCTATGTGCCTGGCTCTATTCTAGGGCCTGGGGACAGGAATACAGAAGTGAACAAGGCATAAAAATCCCTGCTCTGGTGGAGCAGACATTTTACTGAAGGAGACAGACAATAAATGCAATTACAGAATTAATTTCACTTATTAGGTGATGAAGTCTACTACAGCAAAAAATAAGGCAGAAAGGGGGAACAGGATGGGAGGCACTTATTTTTAAATAACGTTTGAATAAAAACCTGAAGGAGGCATAGAATGTGGGAGGGGGAAGGTGCTAAAGGCAAAGGAACAGCCAGTGCAAAGGCCCTGAGGTATATAATGTTGGTGTGCATGTGGGGGGGAGCAAGAAGGCAGGAGTGGCAGGAGCAAAGTGGGTGAGAGGAAATAGAAGATGTGAGAGCAGGGAAGAGAGAGGCAGATGGTGCAGAGCCTTGTGGGCCAAGGGAAGGACTTGGGCTTTTTCTCTCTGAATGAGGTGGAAGCCATGGAGGGTTCTGAGTGAAGGAGGAATGTGATCTGACTCAGGTGCTCACAGGTGCCCTCTGGCCACTAAATGGAAAAATAAACTTGAGGGATGGTGGTGACAGTAGACAGTTGGGAGACCAGGATGGGGGAAACTGCCTTGGCCCTGGTGGGAGAGGCTTAACTCCCATTTTACAAGGGAGGAAACTTAGAATCAGAGATAGTTAGGTAAAGGATGCAGGGCTGAACCCCACATCTGGTGCCACAGCTCATGCTCTCTGCCATTGCTGAGACCCAGCCCTCTACCTCCCCCACCGACATACTCACTTGAGTAAAGGGCACAGCCTTGCACACCTCCTGGGCCACTTCCTGGGGGTCCAGTGGAAGAGACATGGTGGTAGCCACCTCCTGCCCACGTTGCAGCCTCTCTGTCCTCAGCCGCCTGGGGTTTTGAAGGTCCAAGAAGGCCTTCCAGCTGCCGAGGGCAAAGGATGGCACCGGGGAGGCTAGGGTCCCCTGTCCCAGAGTTCGGGTCTGATTGGGAGCAGCCCAGGGCTGTGGCAAGGGACCATGGGGTCCAGGCCTCCCCAAGCCTGTAGGCACCCAGGCCCCACTGAGCAGGCTCAGGAGAATGGTCAGCTGGCGGAGGAGCATCTCTTTGTCCATCTGAGACTGGGCTCAAGGTCCTAGGAAGTCGACCCTGCTGTCTTGTGAGTGAAATCTGGGCCCTTCAGACCTGCTTTTAATGGCCTGCCCACCACCTGTGCAGCCTGGGAGGCAGCTCTGCGAAGCCACCATGGGGAGGAGAGTAAACCCAGACCTGCTGGGTTCCCACCCCTCCTCCCAGCCTGGCAGGGGACCTGAAAGCTGGGCCTGTGGGTATGTGGCCAGGGAGACCAGGAAAGGGAGGTCTAGAGACTGGAACTTGGAGCACAATACCAAGTCCCGGCGGACTCCTTTTCACACTCATCCATTTAGCAAAACCAGACTTTGCAGTTAAGCTACTCAGGGTTCAACCTCAGCATTGAAACTTCCTGGCTGTGCATTCCTTGTCAAGTCCCTTAACCATTCTGAGCCTCAACTTTCTCTTCTGGAATATGGAGATAATAACAGTCTGGTAGTTCTTAGGACTCAAGGAGATAATTTATGGAAGGAGTTTAAATTAGAGGCTAGTACACAGTAGCACCATGATTAACCTATGATTAACATTATTGCTGTTGGTTTTCCTTTAGTACCTGTTAGAGGCCAGGCATGATTCTGAGCCCTGGGGATATAGGTAGACAAGACAGAAAATAGGTCCTCCCTGCCATAGGTTTTACATTGCAGTGCAGAAAACAACAGACAACACAAGATAAATACAATGATTTCAGGGTCTTAGACGTGAACAAGATATTAAAAAGAGATAAGCCTTAGAGGTGTCTTGGTGGGGGCTTCTGCCCCAGATGTGGTCAGGGAAGGGCCTCCCTGAGGATGTCACATTTTTGCAGACCCCTGAGGTGGTGTGGTGGGATGTGAACAGCCTGGTGGGGCGTGGGGTGGGGTGGGGCGGAGGTTGAAGTGCTTGAAGCACGTAGGAGAGCCAAGTACCAGACTTTGGGGCTCCAGGGGCCCCAGGGGGTCCCGGCGTGTCCTGACACCTCTGCAGCCTCCATCTCGCACCCAGGTGAGGCGCTGCAGGCCACGAGCCGTGGGAAGCTGCAGGGTGGGTTCTTCCCGCGCCCAACAGGCGTGCGATGGATGCGCGCTCGCCCTCTGGTGGGGGTTCTAGGACTTGCCTCCCAGACGCCCTACCTGGAGGTGCGCCGGCGCCTCCCATGCACTCTGCTACTTCTGAGCCCCTGAGCGTCCCCCAACCTGCCCTTCCGTCGTCTTGTAGCCGCAGCTAATGGCAGCTCCATTCCGACCATTAGGCCAGGTGCTAAGGCCTCCAACTTTGGAGCATTCTTGACTCCTCTCCTTCTCTGAACCCATCCGCTCCCCAATCTGATTTAACAGCAAGTTCTGTCCGCTCCAAAATCTACCCAGAACCCGCCCACTTCTCAGTCCCGCCTAGTCCCCCATGTGGACATAGCCTCCATTATCCCCCACCTGAACGAGAACGGTCGCTCCTTCTTGTCCCCCAGCTCTCGCTCCCCAGTCTTTCTCCCCACAGCGGACAGAGGGCGCCTGTGAGCACCTGAGTCCCGGCAAGTCCCTGTTCTGCTCGGAACCCTCCAGGCTCTCACCTCACCAGGGGTACAGCCCAAAGCTCTCACTGCAGCCCACCAACCTCGCACTGTCTGCTCCAGTACATCACCTCCTCACCCTCGTCTCCCCCCACTCTCTCCCCTTTCAGCCACACAGGCCTCCTCGCTGTTTCCCCGACACACCAGGCATAATCCCAATAAACTGCACAGCTGTACAGGTCTATTCAGGCTCTTACAGTTTCAACATGGAAAGATACCCAAGAAAAATGAAGTGAAAAAGTTTTCAGAACAGGACGTCTATTATGCTTTGACCTGTTGGGAGAGAGGGATAAGAATTTCCAGCTACAGTTTACTTGTATTTGCAATATTGAAAAGTACAGCAGGATTTTTCTATTGGGGAGGGGCATGGAAACGGGTGGATGAGATGGGGCAGCTTCACTTTAGAGTTTAGAAATTGTTTTAATCATGCAAAAAATAACTTAAGAAAAGGGAAAAGCACAAATGAAAGCAATTTATACTTTTGTCTTGCCCCTTGCTTTTTAAATAGCCTGACCAGATATCCCATTTTAAATGGGACAGAAAACCAAAGTACTGTCCCATTTTCAAATGGTACATACTCATATGGTCAGCCTACTGACACCTTAAATTTAGCCCAATGAGACTGGGCTGACCATACACATAGTTTCAAACGGGACAGTACTGTTTTCTGTTTTGTTTAAAACAAGATGTCATCAGCCTATTTTTAAATGAACTATTTTGGGCATTCAAATAACAATCCCCCACTGTACTCATTATCCCAATTAAGAAGTCAAAGTTATAGATATGAAACTCACTCTAATCCCTAAATTTACCAATTCTAATCCCCACAGCTGCATTCATTGGTTTACTACATATATATATATACATTCAGAAAAGATACATAAAATTATTTTGTGTATTTTAAACTTAATATACATGGTATCATAATGTATAGATCTTTTTAACTTTCAAGAGTATTCCTCTGCACATACATACCCCAAATTTATTTCTCTATTATCCAAATTTTAACTATCACATTCCTCGAAAGACCATTTTAGGACATGACCCTTTTGTATCTGACTTTTTGCACTTACTCTGGGAGTTTGCTCTGTATCAGTGGTTCACGTTCCTAGTTGCACATTTGAGTCACTCCAAAGTGGGGAATTGATGCACAGACCTTGCTTCAGATTAATTGTGCTGGAATCTTTGGGGATGGGCCCTAGGCACTGGTGTTTTTCAAAAGCACTCCACGGCTGCTGTGAAACCCTGGGCTGTATGGTTATGTACAGCAGGTCTCAAACTTCAGCCTGTATCAGTGTCACCTGGAGGGCCTCCATACAGAAGTCCCCACCCAGAGAATATCTGATTTTGTGGTGGAGCCTGAGAATCTGCATTTCTAACAAGTTCCCAGGTGATATTGATACTGCTGGCCTTTGAGAATCATGATGTAAAGAACATTTTTATTCTTTTTTAACATATGCATAGTATTCCATTTTATGGATATTCAGACATTTCTTTAACAAGTCCTCTATTCTTGAACATTTAGGTTATTTTCTATCTTTTGTTAACAAGAAAAAAAAATCCCTACAATGGAATTATCATTCAGCTATTAAAATCAATAAAGTATTGTATTAATTTGCTAAGGCTGCCATAATAAAATACCCCTAGCTGAGAGTCTTTAACAAAAGAAATTTATTGTCTCATGATTCTGGAAGCTGCAAGTCCAAGATCAAGATGTCAGCAAGGTTAGTTTCTTCTGAGGCCTCTCTCCTTGGCTTGTAGACAGCCATCTTCTTTGTGTGTCTATCCAGATTTCTTCTTTTTATAAGGACACCAGTAAAATTGGATTAGGGCACACTCTAATCACCTCATTTTAACTTAATTACTTCTTTAAAGACCCTATTTCTAAATATGGTCATATTCTGAGGTACTGAGGATTAGCACTTTAACATATGAATTTGGGGGGGGGGACACAACTCAGGCTATAACAAGTACTGATACATATTACTATATGGATGAACCTTGAAAAGATGTTAAGTAAAATAATCTAAACACAGTCATATATTGTATGATTGCATTTTTTTTTTGGGGGGGGGGGCGGGGTAGTTCCCTGGCTGGGAATCGAATGATTGCATTTTTATGAAATGTCTAGAATAGACAAATTCATAGAGATGGAAAGTAGATTAGTGGTTGCCAGGGACCAAAGGGAGGGGGGAATTAGAGTGACTGCTAATGGATATGAAGTTTCCTTTTGGGGTGGTAAAAATATACCAGAATTAGATAGAGGTGATAGTTGTACAACATTATGAATATACTAAATGCCACTGAATTTTTCACTTTAAAATGATTAATTATATGTTGAGTGCATTTTACCTCAATTTAAGCCCTCCGAAGTCCCTCTCCTATGACGATGTGGTGCCCACTGTGTGCAGAGCACTGGCCAACAGCTGAAACTCAACACCAGCTGGTCTGACATCAGAGTGCCTACTCTTAACCTCTAGGCCGTTGTTTCTCAGAGTGGTTCCCAAATTTGCTGGTCTGGGAGGAAAGTGCATCTCAGAAGACCCACATCTAACTGCCCACCAGCCCCATTCCAAGCACTTCTTTCCTCCTTCACCTCCATTATAATTACTTGTGTGTCTCACCCACAAGACTGTGAGCTGTTTCTACTTTATTTCTTGTATCTTCCAAGATCCAAGGAGTAGAGGAGGTATCCTCTTGAGTTGAACCTGAATGAGAAGAAAAAGCCCACCACGTAAAGATTGTGGGAAAAAGTTCTAGGCATAGTAACAGCAAAAGTAATGCAAAGGCCCTGAGGACATTGCAGGTCAGAGACCACATGGCCATATGGCCCCTTCTATGAGGACTGTCTGGAAAAAATCCAGCCATAAATGCCTCTATTTTTCATATTACATGGCTGGATACTTCCCGGACATCCCTCTATTTCCTAATGGGTCTTCCTATTTCTACATGTTGACCCACTCAAGTGTCTTTTCTGTCAGCAGCCACAGGAGAATCATAAATCATATCCAACACTCTGCTCAAAGCCCTCCCATACCTCCCCACTGTCCTTGGATTAAAACTGGAACCCCTCACCATGGCCCATAATGCCTGCATAGCTGGCCCTGCCTAACACTCTTCATGTCACCTCCCTCAATCTGCTTCATTTGCTGGACCTCAACTGCACTGGCTGTTTCTCAGCAAACCCTGGGGAAAATTCTGGATTTGTTGAGCATCCCAGAAAAACTTCTTCATGGGTACATGGAGACACAGACAGGGAAGCTCACTGTAGCATCATTTTTGCAATTAAAAAAGAAAACAATAACTGGAAACAAATGTCTATCAGAATAGCCTGACAGAATAATTACAGTTTATTCTGAGCAGAGATATTTTTTCAAACCTTTTTTTTTTTTTTTTTACCACTAAGCACAGTAAGAAATACATTTTAGGAGTTCACTGGTGGTGTAGTGGCTTAAGGCTTCAGCACTGGCGCTGTCAGCATTGCGGCCTGGGTTCGATTCCCAGCCAGGGAACTACCCACATACAAAAAAAACAAAAAACAAAAACAAAAACAAAAAAACCACATTCTCAAAATACATAAAAAAGAAAAAAAGAAATACATTTTATTTACAGGCCTTGACAATCCTTTGATTGACCCCTCCCCTTGAACCCAGACAACCTTTGTGACTGGCTTTACCAATAGAATACAACAGAAATTATGTCATGTGATTTCCAAGACTCAGTCATAAAAATGCTGGCACTTTACTTTTGTTCACTTGGGACCCAGTTGCCATGTTGTAAGGAAGTTCACACTGGCCCATATGGAAAGACCACTATGTAGATATTCCAGCTAATAGTCCAGCTGAGGCTCCAGCCAGCATCAATCATGAGACGTGAACAAATCAAGACGCCATCTGATGATTCTGGCGGCCAGGTGTCAAGTCACTCAACTTTGAATTTTTCCCAGTTAGGGCTGCAGATAGCAGAGACAAGCCATCCATCCCCATTGTGCCCTGCCCAAATTCCTGACCCACACAATCTGTGAGCATAATAAAAATGGTTGTTTAGAGGAGGTTTGTTAGCATACAATTGCAACTGGAATACTAGTATACCAAGTCTGATAATTAAGTTTGAGAACTTGCCACCATGCACTTATGTTGGCAGCACTGTATAAACCACTCGGTAAGGTGTTATGACCTTGGTATATCTGTATCTCACAGTTGTGTTTGTGTCGATATGTGGAAGTGTCTTGCTGAATGGCATTCATTATTGTATGTTTTTGTGTGTCATCACGAGAATGTCGGAGCTTGAATTAGAGTAACGAACAAACATTAAATTTCTTCTTAAACTTGGCAAGAGTGGAAGTAAAATCAGGAACACCATTAGTCCAAGTTAACAGGGATAATGCCATGAAGAAAATGGCAGCAAACAGATTAAACATTTTTCTGAGGGGAAAGAAAGTGTCACTGATGAAGAGAGGTCAGAACAGCCAGTAATGAGCAGAACTGATGAAAACATTGCAAAAATTAATCGAACTGTCCATCAAAATCGTTGGCTGACTGTAAGAAGCATATCAGATTAAGTAAAACATTGATAGAGAAACAGTAAAATCTTAACTGAAAATTTTGGCATGAGAAAGATGTGTGCAAAGATGGTCCTGAAGGAGCTCACTGATGAATAAAAGCAAAGTCAAAGTCTGCCCAGACCTTCTGGAGAGGCAAGACACCATGTTATCACTGGTGATGAAACATGTGTGTACCATAACCCTGAAACAAAGTGTCAAAGTGCACAATGGAAGTCAGACAATTCTCCATGACCAAAAAAGTTCCACCAGTCCAAATCAAAACTCAAAACAATGTTCCTAATCTTTTTTGATATCAGAGGGACTGAATTTGTACCAACTGGACAGTCAACGAAGTGTACAATATGGAAGTGCTGAAAAGCCTGTGTGAAAAAGATGAAAACGAACTGAACTTTTCGCCAGTAACTCATGGCTCTTGCATCACAATAATGCACCAGCTCCCACAGTACTGTCTGTAAGGAAGTTTTTAGCCAGTAAAAAATAACTATTAAACCCCCTCCCTACTCAGCTCTTCTGGCCCCCAATAACTTATTTCTTTACCCGAAAATAAAGGAAATATTGAAAAGAAGACATTTTTATGACATTCAGGACATGGAGGGTAATAGTTTTGACAGCTCTGATGGCCATTTCAGAGAGTTTCAAAACTGCTTTGAAGGGTGGACTAGGTGTTGGCATTGTTGCACAGCTTCCCAAAGGTGACCAGAGTGATATTCAGCAATGAAGTATGTACCACTTTTTTCTTTTTTTTTTTTTTTTGTATGTGGGTAGCTCTCTAGATGGGAATTGAACCCAGGCCGCAGCACTGATAGCACCGGAGCCTTAAGCCACTACACCACCAGGGAACTCCCAGTACCACTTTTTCTAAGATAAGTTCACAAACTCAAATGTCAGACCTCATATGTCCTTTTTGACTGGCTTATTTCACTAACCATGTCTTCCAGGTTCATCCATGTAGCATGAGTCAGAATTTCCTTCCTTTCTAGGCTAAAATCACTTTTTTAAAAAAATAGTGTTTAATTTCTGCAACATGATCAAGCATTTTAAACCTTTTAGAAATATAAAACTAAATTAAAAGGCAATAATTTTCATTTACAATAAATTTAAAATATTTGTACATAAATATCTTAATAATTACATACAACATTACATAAATGTTTTAAATAGATTCTTAAATATTTAAAATAAATCTCCAGGTAAGGTTTAAAATAAGTATTTAAAATAAAAATTTTAAGGTATTAAAATCAAACTTAAAAGCATAAAATAGTCAATGTTATGAATAATATTTACATGTTTATAATACAATGTAAGTATTTTAACGATCTTTTAATTTTAAACATTTAAATTAAAATAGAAAATCGTATGTAAATTTAACTTACATATTATATTCAAATGATTATAAAATTTAAATATTTAAATTTAATATAAAAATTAAGTGCTTTTACATATATAAAATTAAAATACATCTTAATAAATAACTGCTAAAATAAAATTTAAAGTTGACTTTAAGATATATAAAATATATATTACGCCCCTCTGCCTTCCCCTACCCAGAACTGCGGCAGTAGAGACGCTCCTCTTCCCGTCCGGCCCCCTTGGAACTTCCGGCACAGGCAGTGCCGTGGCCAGCCCGGACTGCTCGCGAGGACCCCACACAGTCAAGATGGCGGTGCCCATGCGGCAGACTTCCAACTTAGTCGGGCTGGCGGCTTCCCTGGGCTCAGGCACCCGCGGCTACCGAGCGCCGCAGCCTCCGCGCCGCTCGCCGGGGCCCTGGTGGCCGGACTCAGATGACCCACTGACCCCGCGCTGGCAGCTGAGGCCGCACTACGCGGCCAAGCAGTTCGGGCGGTACGGCGCCGCCTCCGGGGTGGCCGCCGGTTCTCTGTGGCCGTCGCAGGAACAACTGCGCGAGCTGGAGGCTGAGGAGCGTGAATGGTACCCGAGTCTGGCGGCCATGCAGGAGTCATTGCGGGTGCAGCAAATGGCCGAGGAGCAGAAGCGTCAGGCCAGGTGAGTGCAGTCGGCAGGCGCTGGGTTGTAGGTCGCGCTGTCCCGGGCAGGGTGGGTGAACTGTAACCCAACCGTGCTTACTCCATCTGGCATTTATGGATGGTGTGGGGGCATGCTGTAGATTTACGTGCATGCTCACCTACCTGCAAAATAGACTTATGAGTAATAGTTTATTTAGTCATTCAACAGCAAAACTTTAGAGAGTACAGAACAGGCAAGAGCATCTACTGTGTGCAAGGCCTTGTACCAGGTGTTGAGGACACAGCAGGGAACAAAACAGGTCATTTCAGATGGCAACAGAGAACCATTAGGAAGATGAAATTTGAAGAATGCGTGGCAGAGGACTGCTTTGGTTTGGCACTAAAACTTGACGTTTAAGCAGAGACCTGAATGACCAGACAGCCATGGGCAGATCTTAGGGAGAGTGCTGTGAGTAGAGGGAATAGTGCAGAGACCCTGTGGTGTAAACATACTTTAAGTAACAGTCAGATTAGTGTGATTGAGGAATAGTGGAACGTGATGGAGCCTAGAGTCAAGGGTAGAGGAAGCAGGTATAAAACATTAGACTTGACAGAAGTATGGAGGCAATACCAGGGACATCAGGATGGTGCCACTTCCTGGAGGGAGGGACCAGCCAAAGCAGGCAAGTCGGTGAAGCAGGCCAAGTGTGTTCCTGCTGTTTAATGTTCTTGTCCTCACAACAGTTCTAAGATGAAGGAGAAATCACCCTCATTTTAGAGATGAGGAAACTGAGGCCCGGAATGGTGGAGTCATCCAAGCAGTGAACAGTCGAGCTAGGATGTGACCTTGTCTCCCATCTCTGCCCCATCCGAGCTGTGGCACACCCCACGTGGCTTTAGTTCTTCCAGCTTTGTCTTTCTAATCAATAATATGGGGCTGTAACTGGCATCTATAAACTTATAGAATTGGAGTGAGAGGTCCACTCCATTTTTCGCCTTCACTCCTGTGCCTAGAACTGGGCCTGGTGGTAATATAGTACATGTTCTGTGATGTCTATAGGATAGAGTGAGTTGTGGGAATGGCCCTGCATAGTGTGTAGGAGATGGCTCAGTAGACACCTCAGTGAAATGTTGGGTTGACCTGTGGTCTGCTCCTGGGGGTTATTGAGGTGTGGTTCTCTTGTGGGCAAGGTCATATGTAAGTTAGTTTGTCTCTCCTGCGTTTCTTCACTTGACAAGGACTTTTCCTGATAGTTAATGACCAATATAAGTCTTCCCAATTTTTCATCTCCATGGAGGAGTTAGGGGGCAAGATGTGCGCAGAGGGTGGAATGTGGGTAGATAGGTAGGTGCTGCTCTGCCTGGGTATCACTGCCCTCACGGCCCACGCTCCTTCCCCTGCAGGGAGCAGCTCATAGCAGAATGTATGGCCAAGATGCCACAGATGATTGAGAACTGGCGGCGGCAGCAGCAGGAGCGCAGGGAGAAGGAGAAGGCAGACAAGGAGAGGCGGGCCAGGCTGCAGGCTGAGGCCCAGGAGCGCCTGGGCTACCACGTGGACCCAAGGAGTGCCCGCTTCCAGGAGCTGCTGCAGGACCTGGAGAAGCAACAGCGCAAGCGCCTCAAGGAGGAGAAACAAAGACAGAAAAAAGAGGCGCGAGCTGCAGCAATGGCTGCCACTGCAGCCCAGGACCCAGTAGTCTCTGTGCCACCCAACTCCTGAACTTTCTCAATAAAACCTGCTGTTGGACATCCCCCACCCTGGAAAGCTCTGCTTTCAATTGAGTCTTCTCTCAGTGTGTCCCTCCCTGGGTCCCCTGGTTCTTCCCCAAACATCGAGGGTCAAGGAATCCCCACCCTTCCCTGTCTGCTCCCTTGGGGACTTGGCCATGTTAACTATCTGGGGCTTCAGAGGCAGAGTGGGGTTGGGGGTGGGGTGCAATGGGGAAATAATGGGGAAACAGATGGCAGATGAGAAGAAGGCTTCTGTTTACCAACATTAATCTCCAGTAATGAGCCAATTACCAGGGGGGAAGTGTAGCCAACCGGTGATGGTGGGGGCTGGGAGAAACAGTCCTTCCAAGGCTAAGCTGGGGCAGGGCCCCGCGGCTTGGAATGAGACAGGTTCTGAAGCGGAATGATACACTAGGAACACCCCAATCTGCAGAGGCTGACAGACCTTTCCTGCCCTTGACATTCCCAAATCACCTGTGCCCAACTAGCCCCCAGAGCCAGATGAGCTGGATTTGAAGCCCCAGCAGGCACAAACCACAGGACAGGCTTTTAAAACTTTATTCACTTCAAAACCTTTATCAGAGACACAGTTCTGTTCTGGGGTTGGGGGTGGGCTTGACTTCCAGAGCATCTCTCATGTAACCCCTTCCCCAAGCAGGACAAACCTGGCCTCCTCTTCCCCAGCGAAGGGATACAGGCTGGAGGCCAAGGCTAGACCGTCGAGGGGACTTGGACCTCTGAATGCTCACCCCAGATGGGAAGATTTGGGCTACTCCAATGGATGATCAAAATTTGGGGCTCCAGCTTCCCCTCACCCTGAAAGAGGGTGGGGGGAAGTCTCGGGCTCTTCAGGGGCTAGGGAAGCAAGCAGCCGCCCCTCCATCTGGCTGCAGGGAGCTGGGACAGAAGCCAAGAGGGGCCCATCTGTTGCCTCCAGTCCTGCCAGCTCCTTGGTGCAGGCTGGGCTGGGCTGGGGGATGGGGGGACAGCTGTCTGGCCTAGGTCTTCTCAGGCCAAGATGGGAATGGGGGCCATTTCAAGAGAGGGAAGTTGGGTGTGTTGGTTTTTTTTTAAATGTTTTTTAATTTTTTTTCCACTTCTTAAATAAACATGAATATATATATATATGTGTGTGTGTATATATATATATATATATATTTTTTTTTTCTTTTATAAAACTTTTGTGGAGTTGGGGATAGGGTAGGGGCGGTGAGCAGCCTGGCCTCCTGGCATCACTCGTCATCAAAGTTCTGACTCAGGAGGAAGTTGGCAGCCAAGTTCTCATTTTTTTCACAGGCGAAGTAGGCCTGGATCACAAGGCTCTCTGGGAAGCCCAGGGCCTTCAACTGTGGGAAGATAGGCAGGTATGAGCAGGGGGTGGGGGGCCTGCCCACCAATGGGGTCACCCTTCAGTAAGTCCTCTTACCCTCTCTATAGCTTCTTTCTCCTGTGGCGTCACTTGGATGTAGTTCATCTGAGGAGCCTCCTCGCCTATGGCACCCACCTCACCCTCCGCGTCGGAGATGTCTGCCAGCTCCCCAGGAGGCTCGTTTAGCATCTGGATGAACTGCTCCTGGTGCCGGCTGATTTGCTATGGGAAATAGCAAGGGACAGTGACCCACAGCCCTTGTACCCCTCCCCAGGTACCTATCACAGCCCTTGCTTTTTTCATTCAGCAAATGTTTAAAGCAAGCTGTCCAACCCATGGCCTGCAGGCCACATGCAGGCCAGAACAGCTTTGAATGTGGCCCAACACAAATTTCGTAAACTTTCCTAAAACAATATGAAAATTTGTACAGACTTCTTTTTTATTTGCTCATCAGCTATTGTTAGTGTTAGTGTATTTTTTGTGTGGCCCATGCCAATTATTCTTCCAATATGACCCAGGAAAGTAAAAAGATAGCATTATCCTGGTGGAGCTATATTCTAGGCCATAAACAAATAAATGGACAACTACTTACAATGTAAATACAGGGACTGGCATACAGAAGGGCACATAACAGGGCTAGAAAAGACACTTTAGGCCAGGCAGAAGGGAAGTTTCCTCCAGTTAGAGCAAATAGCAAGTGCAAGGCCCAGAGGCAGGGATACACTTGGCAAATCCCAGAAACAATATCCATGTGGAAAAACCAAGTAAATAAGAAAGGGAAAAGGGAATAAGCAGAAAATGAGATCAGAGGAAGGCAAGGACTAGATCTGCTTTCTTCTAGTGCCTTAGTACAATGGGACACTACAGTGGTGATAGGTAAATCTGTGTACCTTTTACAAACATTAACTCATCTGGATGTTGTCTATCTGGAGTTCTAATACAACTCACTATTTTTATGTACATCTGATCATTTTTACTCTGGCTTCTGGTGAAGAATGGACCCATTCTGGGGGCTGTGCAGAAGAAGAGGACTAGACAGTGGCTGCTAGGCAACCAGGTGGGAGGTTAGGTACCAGCCATGGAGATGCAGTGCAGGGCTGGGCTCACTGAGATGTCCTGGAGGTAGGACAGACACGATAGGTGATGGACAACCGCAGCAGGCCTCCAGGGCCTGGGACTCCAGCAACCCCAGGCTAGTCCCTGTGAGCCATAGAGGGCTGAGAAGATCTGTTCTGAAACCTTACATTTCTGGAAAGCCCTTTCATGGAGGTACCATTAGCATGGAAGAGCATGACATCCAGAGGTCTGGGCTAGTTAGTGGAATTGGGGGTCACCACAGACTGAAGGCCACAGAATGATACATGGGGAGCAATGAGTGCAAATAACAGAGATACACAGCCTGGGCCCTCCAACATTTGGAGGTGGTGAGCAGGAGCCAGCACAAGGGCCTGAGAAGTCGAGGGAGAAGCAGCAGAAGACAGGGTCCTCCTGAACTAGGAAAGGCTGGCCAGGACCCCAACATCCAGGGGTTACTGGCTCTCTGCCTACAACCCTTCAAGGGCAGGATGGTCCCAGAGCCATTTGGGGCATAGCAGCCCTGGGAGCTGCCATGCAACCCTATGGACATTTATGAAGCACAAGCTGTGTATGGAGCTGGGCCACAGACCCAAAAGGTGGAGCATAGGACCCAGAGGCTGGAGGCATACATTCCACCAGATGCACCCACCCCTCATATGATGGCTGGATTACATGAAATGGTACAGGTCATCAGGTCACAGGGAATAGCACAGGGCACCCCTACTTTCCAAATACAGAGTAATGCCTACATACAGTACTGGGCCAGGCTTGATCTTTGGGGCTGCAGTTCCCACTGGGGTGGGAAAGTGACTAGCACTGGCTCCCTCTGCCCTCAGGGCCGCACCTGCAGAAGCTGTGGGTTCTCCTGGCCCAGCTGCTGGAGCAGGGCAGGCAGCAGTGCTGGGTTCTGCTGAATCACCTGCCGCATGTTCTGGAACTGGGGCTGGTCCCGCAGGAACTCCAGGGGGTTCTCTCCCACTGGCAGGAGGGAGGCATGTGGTTAGACCCCAGGCTGAGCTCCCAGAAGCATGGGGGTTGGGAGAGAAGTCAGATGCCTTGACAGCAGACACCCCACATGCACACCTCCCGACTCACCTGCTTCTGTGGCTGGCTGCTCAGACACCTGGCTCTCCTGGACAGAGCCGTGTTCTGGCTCGGGGCTCCCAGGAATTCCCTGTCAGGGGTCCTATTTAGTTCTAATGCACAGACCACCCACTGCCTCCCTTCTGCACATTCAGCCCTGGAAGGAGACAGGTGAGGCCTTGGCCCTGCCCTCCATAGGCCCAACCCTCCACTCATGTCCAGCCTCCTGCAGGAAAGTCTTTCCTGGCTGGAACCATGACCCAAAGGCTTTTGGGGGCAGGTTTTACCTCCCTGACCACCCATCAGGGGGCTGAAGTCCGTGTATTCCCTGGAAGCCTCCCCAGGAGGCAGTAGCCCCACCTCACCGTGAGTAGATACTCCACAGCTCGGTGGGGGTTGTTGTAGCTGGCTCTTAGGGCAGCCACGACCCGTTCCCGCTCATAGCCCATGGACATGATCTCTGTCAGCATCGTCTCATACTCAGAGCCAGTCACTGTAGGGGGAGTAGCAAAGCCTGCGTCACCAAGCAGAGGCAAAGGCAGCTCCCAGGACCTCCCAAACCCACACGAAGCCCAGCTAATAGCTGGAGCACCGAGTCACTTCTGCCCTGGGGACCACCCACCCACCTAGCGTGGAGGCTGCGTCATCCTCTCGCCCGCTGCTACCTGAAGAAGGAACAGAGCTGCAAATTCAAGAGAGAGAAATCGGACCCTGACTTTTGGTGGCGTGCCCTCCCCCCAAGTGTATGGGACCACGTATGTGGGCGCTGCAATGTGCTGGGAGGACAGAGCCCAAGATGGGGTTGCTGCTCCCTGCCTTACCCTGACACAGACTCTGGGGATGTCGTGGGGACTGATTCCTCCGATGGGCTCTTGTCCTCTCTGGCGGTAGGTGGGGGATGGGACATGCCTGAGGCAAGGGCTGGTGGGAAGGATGCGGAGGACTCTGGGGCAGCAGTGGGTGATGCTTCTGGGGGTACTGAGGTGCCTGGGCTGGTTTTGGCCTGTGACACCCAGAAAAAGGGAGCAAGGCATCAGTATCCCTATCAAGCCCCACCGTCCTGGCCCCACCCTGTTCATGACTAATCACTCTAAGACACAGACTCCTGCCAGTTCCCCAGCTAATCAAATACCCTCCTAACCAACACACTTCACCCACCTTAGTCACCATGACAACCACAAAATTCTTCTCATCTATGCGATAGTCCCTGATGGGGACATCATCGCTCAGGATCTTGCCAGCATATATGAGTTTCTGTCCAGCCACAGGGAAAGCATCACGTCCCTTCTCAGCTTCTATCTTCTCCTTTAGCACCTTCACCTGGAGGGAGGGGTACAGTCATTGCAAACCCCAAGATTCTCTCTTCTTTTCTAGTTTGGTTGGGGGGAGAGGCTGCAAGCCCTGATGACAGAGAGGCCATGCTTCACAGTTGAGCATGCTAGATTTGAGTTCATTTGATCATCCCAACATTCAACAGAGTAGTTACTTAACACTCATAATGTGCCAGGTGCTATTTCACGTACTAAAGACAAGTAGAAGAAAAAAACACCTGCTCTCATGGAGATGACACTCATGTGGAGAGAAGAAAAAAACAAATACACATTTCAGATAGTGTAAAGTATGATAAAAAAAAGTAACAAAATAAAGGGGCGATAGGAGAATTCCTCATTTCACACTGCAAACAGTGGTCATTTTTACTAAGAGCATCTAAGTTGACAGGGATATCAAACTTTTAGAGCTTCATAATAACTCTATGAGGTAGATGTCATTAACTTCATTTCATATTTAATAAAACGAAGGCAGAGAGGTTCAGTAACTTCCCCAAAGTCAAACAGTTGGGCAGATAAAAAAAAAAAAAAGAGTAATTGCTTTTCTACAAAGACTGATGTCAATGTCTCCCTCCCGGAATATTGTGCAAAACGTGTTAAATACATAGTTAGACACTCAATACGTTTATTAGGTCTTAAGTTGTCTTTTCGGCTGAAAAGGCAGAATAATGTTTAAACTATGGGCTCTGACATGAGGCAGAACCGAATGAGTTCTAACTGCGATTACTCCCTGTATGTGACTGTGGCAAAGGTCCTTAGCCCTAGTTTTCCACATGTGTAAAGTGGGTAGTAAGAGTTCCGAAATGACAAGCCTGTTTTACAGATTTAATAAGGTAACGGTAAAACGCTCAGCGACTAGCAAAGAACAAACGGCCAATAAACACGGACCACTGAAACTCAGACCGTTTATTATTATCATCGTCGTTGAAGTCATCAGTCGGCATCTCTAGGCCACTACTCCAAGATTCGGCCACCAACGTCCCGAGGAGACGCCTACAAAGCTAGGACCTAAGAGACCTCCGTCCCGGAGAACGCGGCCCAGTTAAACATTTGAGCTTGTGGCTCCCGCGCTCCGCGAGGGCGCTGACATTTGAGCTGGGGCCTGGCAGGCGTCCCGGTGGTGGGGCCTCGTCCGGAGACCGACCCAAAAGCACCGCTCGACGGGAGACCATCGTGGGGGAAGAGGGTTCCAGAATTTCAGGCAGGTTGGGAGAGGTGAACCGGGAAGGGACAGGGCTATCCTCTCTGCCCCTCCCGCCGGGATCACGGCCTCCCCACCCCCACCCACCCCCGGTACCCGTCACTCCCGTTCCCGGGCTCCAGCCTGGCTCGCACCGTCTCGTCAGGCTCCATGCGGATCTTAAAGGTCTGCTGCTGCAGCGTTTTGAGCGTGATGGTGACGGCCATGGCGGGGCCCGAGCGACGCGGCGGCCCCAGGATCCTCACACAACATGCAACTCACGCCGCCGCCATCTTAGCGCTCAACCGCGCCGCGCGCCGACCACTTCCGGGGCAGGCACTGCGCGCGCCCGCTATCAGCATTTGACCTGCGCACCTCCCACCACTAACCTGGCTTTCGTGGACTTGCGCACGAGAACGCTCTCCATCTACGCATGCGCAAAGTAAACTCTGCTCCAGGGAAGGGGAGGGTGCTTCTCGCTCTACGCTTACACGTCACGTGGCTTCCTGCGAGTGACGCCATGCCCGTTAGCAGTGACGTCATACCTCCACAAAATGGCTCCGATGGCTCCTTTCACTCCCTTGTAATTTTATAACGTTAAACAAAAATTTTCATGTACTTGTTATAGATTCTTGCATTTTTCTATAAACTTTATAGTACAAAGCCTTTGCTCATCTTTTTTGCATGTTACAAATTAGTTTTATTTTGGTCCAGCCACTCTGACAGGAACTCCACTAGGTCCTGAAAGTGGAAATTACTCAGAACTGGAAGACACTCAATAGGTCACCAACTATAAAGAAATGAAAATTCTAAAAAAACACATTTGGCTGTGGAAGCGGGAATAGGGGCCATTTTGTGTGGCCTCATTTCTGAGGGAAGAGCTGAATTTTTTGTAATGATCCTACTGTTCAAATTCTTCAATCTCTACATGTAATGCACGTAGACAATACACTGTAGAATTCATACTAACCAGTCATCCCTATAACAATATTTTTAAAAATTCTGTCTCCCAACCTGCTGCTCCTTCCTCAACCACTTTGTTCAGTCCACTATACCCACTCTGACCCCAAAAGTACTTAAGATCAACTTTTAAGGCCTCCCTACATTGAATACAGAATTATCTCCATAAACTTGCCCTGGATACAATCCTGGAGGTTTCCCACAGGGGTGGGGCTGGGCCACAGGAAACAGGAAGAAGGCTTGATGGGGGCCCATCCAAAGATTTGAAGGGTTGGTGGGCCAAAGCTGAAGAATGTTTTGGGGGACTGGATGGAGGTGAGGCAAAGGTTATCTCCCCTCTACTGGGTGGAGACCCTTCTATCCTCAACTGACCATTGCCTGCCTCCAAACCTGCTCATCTCACCATTCCCTTCCAAGTACTAACTCAAGACTGGCACCAGGTACGCAGTTACTTGACACCTCAGGCACTGCCCAACTATAACCAGGTCCTGCTGCTTCTCCCTTTGCTGTGTGCCAAGCCTAGAAGCTTCCACCAGAGTAGGCCAGGCCCATCAACAAGGTCATCAGCTGCAGATCTACTTGACTTCAGTGGCAGCTTTGTAGACCCCCAAAAATCAGGCCTAAGCCAGCCTCAGGAGCCCAGACTCTCCTCTACCACCATCTCAACCTCTGTACCCTCCCTTGGGGTCACCTCTCTCTTCCAAGAGGTTTAAATTCCAACTTGGCCACTTAAGACCATGGGTAAGCTACATACTCCCTCTGAACCATTTCCTTCATCATACCAGAATAGCTTTTACCACTGGCTGCTATTAAGAAAAGGTTTTAAATTGTCCAATTGCTCTATGTAGTCTTGCTCCATGAAATACAGGTACACACGGTTCAGTGTAAAATAGTATGAGAGGATGTCAAGGGTGTGGGTTTAAATCCCTCCCTCACCTCTCAATAAATTCCAGACCTGTTTTCTCATCAAACTGAACTAGTATTAGAACTAAAACTCACCAGTTTGGTGCAAGGACTCAATGAGTCAATACATGGAGAATTTGTATTAGCCCATAATCCCTCTTCTCCCAATTCTTTGTAGGAGTAAACAAAGGCCTCTAACCTTATGGGACATTCAGCCAACACTTCAGTGGCTGAAAAGTAAGTCTTACTCAAGAGACACACCCTAAAAAAGGCTACCTTTGGTTCCCTAGTATCCATCTTCTCCCAGAAGGAGACACAGGAAGAAGACACAAAACTTAATTTAATAGAAATTTTGTAGTTCTTACATTCTCAGTGTGAGCTGAGCTGGAATCCACTGCCCCACCCAGACGTAGCCCAGTCCTGGAGGCAGGGGAGAAAGGGAGGGAATGGGGGAGGGGGTGGAACTTGGGCCCTAGGAGCCCCATTCTTCCTCAGTGCTGGGGGGGGGGGGGGGGCTGGGCACCACCCTCTTCTGCCCTCCTCTGGGATCCAGGAAGAACAACAGATGGAATCTTGGGCCTGGGACTTCTCCACACCCACATTTTCCTAGGGAAATGTGGAAACTAAGGGATCTGGGAAGAGAAGGGGACAGAGGAAGCCAAAATGTCAAGAAAGACAGGGCCAGAGGTGAGGGCTGAAGGAGAATCAGAGACAAAACACCAGTTCAAAAAACAAAACAAAAAAGGGGGGAGACACAAAACCAAAATCCACCCCAAATCCAAACCCGCCTGGAAATAAAGGAAAGTTCTCCAGTCTCATAGAGACATTATTTGGCGCGGCCGGCTGCACGGCAGGAGCATTCAGGCCTCAATTCAGCCCTGGAAGCAGCAGTGTGGTCCCTACAGCTCATCCTTGGCCTGGCCAGCGGCAGCATCTTCCTCCTCCTCATCCTCCTCCTTATCGTCCTCATCTTCCTCATCTTCATCTTTGTCCTCATCATCATCCTTATCTGCCTCTTCCTCCTCCTTACGCTTCTTGTCCTCTTCCTCCTCCTTCAGTCTTTGCTCCTCATCCTGCTTGTCTTTCATTTGCTTTTCTGCCACCTGCAAACAGACCACACACTCAGGGCTTGCCCCCCAACCTGCTAGCCCTGCTGACCCCCAAAGCCCAGACTAGACCTAGGTCCCACCTTTGTGACACCCCACGTCTCCTTGCCAAACTCCTCTGCATAAGCCTCGTCATTGGTGATGAGGAAGTTGTCAAAGATGGTGCCAGACTTGACCTGGAAGGGGAAAGATGGAGGGAGGGGTGGTCAGAAGGGACATCCCAAGACCCTGGGCCTGGGGTTCCATAGCTAGCCACTACACAATGCCGCAGCCTAACTTCACAGTTAAAAAATAGGCTGACTGGGTCCAAACCCCAGCTCTGACATTTCCTGCTTATATGACTTTGGACCGGTGATTGATTTCTCTGCACTTCAGTTTCTGCATCTGTATAATGGTGTCTAACCACCCCCTTGTTCAAATATTTTTCTAGTACCTACTATTACCAGGTACTGTTCTTGGCATGGAAGGTGAATGAAACAAAAATTTGGTCCTTTTGGAGCTAATGTTCCAATGGTGATATTTAATCACCTTCTAGGTTGTCGGGGGCAGTTAATGAGTTGGTTCATACAAAAGTTCTTAGGGGACTACCTAGAACATAGTATATAAAACCCCAAAGTGTGAGAACACCAGAGACCAGGAAATTCTTCAGAAAAAGGACCACTTTTGGGATCAGATCTACATAGGACTAAATCCTACCCGTCCCTTTCCTTCTGGGTGACTTTGAGCACTTGAGGTCTCCTTGGAATCCTCCTGTTCCCTCTACATCTCACCTGCCAGAGGTCTAGGCCTAGCACAGCAAAGTTTTCATAGGCATAGATGTTGCTATCAGGAGAATACTCGGGGTTGTCAATCTCAGGGTGGATCCAAGTGCCCTTGTAATCTGGGTTGTCAATCTGCCGGGGCTTCCACTCGCCCTGCAGAGGAAGGGAATTGGAGGTGAACAGAGGTCTGCATGCTCCCGACTGTGAACCTCCACCATGCTCGGGAGCAGCAGACCAACCTTGTATTCTGGGTTCTGAATCACTGGTGGTTCCCACTCTCCATCCATCTCTTCATCCCAGTCCTCTGGCTTCTTAGCATCGGGGTCAGGAATGTGCTCAGGCTTGTCCCAATCCTGAGGGTACACAAGGTCAGAATCAGCCCAGTTGTCAACAACCCCCCCACCTTCCATGGTGGGGAGCCTCTGCCCAAGTACCAACCTCAGGTTTGGAGTCCGTGGGGTCATCAATCTTGGCCCGCTCATCCCAGTCTTCTGGCTTGGAAGCATCAGGGTCCTTTATCTTCTTAGGTGGCAGGAAGTCCCAATCGTCTTCTAGTGAGCCTGACTCTACCTGGCTGTTGTCAATCTTCACTTCGTAGGTGTTATCGGGTCGAACGATCAGTGTGTACAGGTGTGTGAACTCATCATCCTGAGTGAGGCAGGAAGTTGAGTGGCCCCACCCACCAGGCTGGGCTCTGCACCTCCCCAGGCATCCCATTTGTCACCACCCCCAGGCACACCTTGCAACGGATGTCCTTATTGATTAGCACATTCTTGCCCTTGTAGTTGAAGATGACATGAACCTTTTTGGTGCCAGGGCCACAGATGTCAGGGCCTAGGTGAGAAGCAGGTCTGGTTAAGGGCCAGATGCTGCCCACCACTGACTGCCAGGTCTCCCACCCCTCTTTACAAAAGGAATTGTTGATTTTTAAACTTAGGTCTGTAAAGATTTAAAAGACAGGATTCGGACCTTGACTATCTCTAGGGACAGTGGATGGAACCTTTAAAAACAAAGAATTCTCTAGAACTCAATATCCTCACCTTGTAAAACTGGAAAATACCTACATAAGATCACACAAATTAACAGCCTTAGCCCAACAATAACAATGCAATAAATTGCTGCTGTGACTATCCCCTCAGCTTCTCCTTCAAAGGAAAGCCTGTTTTCTTTCACTCTCATGACCACCTTTCATGGGATATAAGGAACCCATGGGGTCTCAATCTCCCTCTACCTTATCAGAGGTCAGCACCAGGGCAGGGCTCCTCACCAAACATGATGTTGTATTCAGAGTCTCCATGCATGTCTTTCTGGTCCAAACCATCTGGAAATAGCTTCACATAGCCGCCCCCACAGTCGATGTTCTGTTCGTGTTTCACTGTGAACTGAACCACCAACGTCTGGTCCTTGTTGCTGAAGGGCTCAAATCTGGCCGACAGGGCGTAAAAGCGGGCATCCTGGCTCGTCTGCAGCCCTAGTAGGGGATGGTGGTGAGGTCACAGCTGGCCCCAAGCCCGGGGGAACCCTAAGGATCAAAGATACTGACAACTCTCCCCACTTTCTCCACCTGCTCTGCTCTTGGGGATGCCCAGGCTGTGCAGTGAACAGTGCTTCCTCCAGAAGTCCTCCTGGACTTGATCACCCATCCCCAGGCTCTTACCTTTATCTTTGTCTGGGTTACCATAGAACTTGCCGGCACTGAGGACGAATTTGCCAAAATCTGACTTGTGTTTGGATTCAATCCAGCGGTTGGTCCACCCGTCTATGGGATCAGAGGGGCAGGTCAGGGCAGCTGTGCTGATTCCGCCCAACACCACCACAGAACATCTACTATAAGCCACAAATTGATGCAGGTAAGGAAGGAGATCTCCCTTCCTCCTGAGTGCCCCCACCCCAACCTCTAGTTTGAACCTCCGGTGGCGGCTTAAGAGATTCCCAGGCGAACCTTAACTTCCGCCGCAGGAGGCCGTTGCGCCCTCCATATTCCCCAGGGATGCAGAACGAAGGATCGCCTGCGGCTGCAGTCCCCGGGGACCACTGTGTTGGCTCTCAGAGCAGTAATTACAGGCCACAACGCAGATCTGGGATGGGGGGCCGGTCGCGTCGTCGGAGCGGCCTCGAGGCGGGGTCAGGCGTTACCTCCGTCCAGAAATTGCTCCTTGAAGTAGACGACAGGTTCGGCGACAGCTAGGCCGATAAGGCAGAGCAGCAGCGGCACGGGCAGCAGCATGGCGGGCCGAGGGGGCGGCGGCGCGCGGGCCCTTTAAGCAGTTCCTCCGACAGCAGCTCTGCAGTAGGGACGGCTTCTGCCTCTGGCCGCGCGACTTTATATCCAACCGCCCCTCAAACCAACCTGGCCCT